>CATQJC010000048.1:0-62803 GCA_958298965.1 Chrysolina haemoptera
CTTCTCCCATCAGATGGGGCTGGTGCCTACCCACACGAGGGGTACTATCAATCCCCACAACCAGAAATGCTGCGCCGGATGACATCCTTCACATTGTTTCCTGCAAGTGTAGCAAAGCTGTAGCACCCGAGCTTGCGGCTGCAACAAAGCAGATCTCCGGTGCTCAGCAATGTGCAAGCACTGCACAGGCCACTCCTGCGAAAACGCCCCCGCAACTGATTTGAACGAGGACGACTCACCAGACATATTGGACGAATACGACGACGGAGACTGAGCCGATCGCTCAGGACGACGAGCTGTTACGAGCAGAACCAGCGGCTAAGAAATCTCGACAGGAAATGTAATGAGTACAAATGAGTACCCATTATGATATGTACATGTAACTACTTGATTACTTGTAAAAAAGACTTGATTACTTGTAAAAAAGACATACGCCAAAATGGATACTCCGAGAAACTCTTAGGTGAAGTTTAGAAACAACTCAAAAGAACGAAGACGGTCGAAGAACGACCATGTTCTTATCCTTTCCTACATCAGGGAGTCTATTCTTGAACCATTCGGTTTCAAATCGTATACGAAAAAAAGAGAAAAACATACATGTTTCATGTGTATTAGTATGAAACAGTAAATCGAATTCGCATACGTTAAAACTCGAGAATAGCACCCCAGGGGTATCTCCACATTCACATGGGACCTCTTAGAGACTCCTGGTTGTTGCAAGTACTGATTGCTCTCTCCATCAACGTTCTTACAATGCCCCTCTGCGTGGAATTCGGGTGATTGGAGCCGTAGTTGAGGTACTGTCCAGTGTGTGTCTTCTTCCTGTAAACAGAGGTGAGAATAGCAGTGTCTTTTCTTTTACATCGAGAAAAGACAAGGTACTGTTAGTTTCCTTTTCCATCGTGAACTTGATTGAATTCCTGATGATATTCATTCTTGAGAGTCAACCGAGCGTGGAAATTTGAAACGTATGGAGACTGCTAATGGACCGTTTTGGAGGGAGAATTGGCGCGAAAGCACGCGCTACAAGACCGCGCGTAATTACAACGTAATTACCGGCTTACAACGTAATTACCGACAGATCTATAAAACATCGTGTAGATTCTAAATTTGTCAGTATTCACCTGAAGACGATTGCAGATTCAAGCAAATGAAACGTAGTGAAAAACTTGAAAGAAGTAAAAATATTTCAACCATTAAGACTATGGAAGTTCGAAGTACAAGTAATCAAGTTACTACATCGTCTATATATAACCTTCAAAAAAACATGTGAGTACCATACTATAATATCTTTATTCCTCAATATAATTTATTGTTATGATATTAGATATAGTACTAGTTGAAAAATGAGTTTAAAATAGAATTACATCAATTAATTAGAATTCCTTTAGAAAACCCAAGCTTGTAATTATTTTTACTCTAAATAGAATGCACTTACAAAACAAACATACCAAACAACAAACAATACAGAAATTTTTGACAAAATATGAGTAGAATCATAACTCGACGGACAGTACTGAACTTTTTAAGAATGACATTATTTAAAAGCAATAAGACAACTTATTCGGAACATACAACAAATTCAAATTCTGTGAAACTTTTTAGAAAAATAATAATTTTAAATAAAAATAAAAAAAAAAAAAACTCTAGAAAAGTATAGTAAACACTCAGTATAGCACATTAGCACTTACTTGTCACAGGGAGACCAGTTGTCAAGGAAAAAGACGAGGAATCTAAGAGAGTCAAATTTAGGTCATGTGAGTAAAATAAAAAAATTTAAAGTAAAGACAAAAAAATGTGAAAACTATTAGAAAATCTACAGAAAACAAAAACAAATATAGTACATAAGTTTTATTTGTAATTAGATTAAGATAGAATAAAACGAAAAAACAGTGTGCGAAAATGCAAAAAGTGATCGCGTGTGCATCGAAAATGGGAGAAAATTCACCAAGGAGATGAAAAAGAGAGAAATCGAGGGAGATCAACAACGAGCCGGAAGGAAGCGGCTTGCAAAAAAATTTGAGAAGAAAAAAAAAATTGGAAAAATCTTTGAATAAAAAGTAAAATCAAACCACAAAACTTTAGGAAACACCAACAAACATAGCAGACCAATACAAAAATACTCACCAAGAACAACTATTTTCGGCGAAATCCTATCAGCCAGAAGAAGTGGATGGAATGGTAAATTGCAGCAAATACACAAGGTATAATAGAACTTCCAAAAGACATAGGTACTTCGTCAATAAACTTTCTAGTGCACCATAACATCAATTTCCACTATCCCGAACAATATTCCGTATATCACAAACAATTTCATTCCAATAAGTGCACGAAACTTTTAACCCTCCCAAACATTTATTTATCAATAGTAATTAGTTATAAGAAACTTAGTTTTTAATTATTTCCTTGAGCTAAATGTATCTGAAATACTGATTTGTATCTGCGCTGCGCAGATCGAGGAAATAATATAAGACAAATTGAAAAAGGCAGTGTCTGTGAGCACGGTATCTGTACCAAAGCCTGATTTTGGCGAATATAATACATATCGCCCAAATGTTGAATACAAGTATAAATTAAGTTAGCTAAAAAGCAGGAATAGGTAATATAAGATTGGTTTTGTTTTTGAGAGAATTTTCATAGTAATTTACATTTTCCTTGAGAAGCTTTATTCAATAAAGAGAAATAAGTTTTGAGTGGAAATGATACATTTATTTTTGAGAAGTATTTACATTTAATTGATTTGATATTATTTCAAAATATTCCTTTCCTGAATTCTACCCTGAGAGAAAGAGTTATTTCATGTGGCGCACCGACTTGAAGCAGCTAGGGACCTAAAAAAAAAAAATAATAATAATAATAAAAGGTAAATCTACAAGAAAGAGTTGAAGTAAGTATCTAGCAAGGGCAATCTAATGTCTACAACAAAACTCTCAAACAAAAATAGTAATAAAACAGTTTATTATTAACAATTATTACATTTGTCATTAAAAGTACTATTATAGTAAATATCACGTATTAGCAAAAATAATTATTATAACAATATGCTTTGAGAATAACTTAATATGGTTTATTACATTAATTTTTTCCACGAAAGGACTATGTCTTTTTTTGTACCTGCCCTGGTATAATTATGTAGGGACGAGGGGGCATCGATCCGAAAAGTAACTGATATCAATACCAAAATGATGTGAATAGGTATTATGATTGGCTTTAATCAGAGAGTTAGCTTTTGAGAATTGTGGTTGGGTGGGGAAAGAATGAGTGGGGTGTCCAAAGTTGGTGACTTCAACCAAGAACCAAAATTACAACAGCATTTCATCATAATTCGGGTATAACAGATGAAATAAGGTGGAACTTTACATTTTTCGGCGATTTTTGAAACATGACCTTTTGTCGACGCGCCACATCTCGAGAGGTCGAAAATTTTGAAGTTTTTCTTCCCCTACTTTTTGGCACAGGGTCCTCGAGGCCAAAACTTGACAAAATGTTTTGACCTTTTTCCACTTAACCCTACTTCTTTCAACCTGTCGACTGAACTATACTGGATAACGTGGTCAATAATAATCATTATGAATATTTATTCCTTGAAACATATATATATATATATATAATAATATATATATATATATATATATATAAAGTTGATTAGTTCTGGTGTCTGAAAATGAAAAATTGAAAAACTGAAATACAAATGTGGACCAGCCGGGGATCGAACCCAGGTCTCCGGATCTCTAGTCGAACACACTGACCGAAATGCTATGCTTATGAAATGGTGGTTATTATAATGATGAGAATCATTCACACATGCATACCGAGATACTCTATTAGTCTCTCAGGTGGTTTCGATCCGTATGGGATCATCAACTGACTTGAAACTGCGAATTTCAAGTATGCATGACAGCCCAAATAAATACAAAGTTGATTAGTTTTGGTGTCTGTATATAATATGAAAGGAATATCTTTAGCGGCAATTCGGAGATGAAAAACTGTACTTCGACACAGTCGAATTTACTATTCCATTTAATTGATCCTCTCCGGCAAAAATTCTCACTTCCTGGAGTCTTTGCTACCGAAGATTGCCTTTTGGTTTCCCCGCGGGTGGCGCTGCGACTGACTTTTACTGTAAGTCGCTGTTTCATTTGTGAGGAAATATTAGTTATGCAGTGGATTATAATTCATTGGGCTAAGGCACAACGACAATGTTGTCTGACCTATCCTGTCACTGACGAAAGGCAAGAACCTCCAAACGCGTCTGCAGGCGGTCTTGCCCAGCCAAGTGGAGGATAATCTACCATAATTACAATAAGCATTTGCAATTGGGTTTTCTTGGAAGAACGTTGCACAAATATCTGTCAGATGTAATTTAATGTCCGTCGTGGTATTAGCCAGGGAAGTAGATGTTTTCTATTAGATGTTTTCCTCATATTTTTTATATGGTGGAAATATTTGTAGAGAAGTGTACATCGACAATGTCGAATTTATTATTCCTTACTCTTAGGAATGCATTTTGCTTTTTGGCACAACTTACAAGAAGCCAGAATTTGTCTGACGAGCTTCGACATTTTTGGCCATTGAAAGAACTGACGCAGATGAAGATTTGCTTTTTTTTCTCACATTTCATTGTTGATTTGTTGGCATACACAATTTGAAAACTGTTCATTACCTCACAAAAAAAACGGAAAATGATTTTTCAAAATCGATAACAGCCATCCATTTATAGAAAGCCAGTTCGCATCCAAGAGAATATCAAAAAGATTTTATGAATTTCCTATTCATATTTTCGAACTAAAATCATAATTCACGTTCGGGACTATTGAGCAAATGATGTGCATTTTGCATCCTGCCATTTGGACTGGAGTATCCGCTTTTAAAACTTTTTTGACCCCCCACAGCAACAGCAGTGGACATGTTGAAATTGGAATATTCAGCGTTTCACTTTCCACTTTACTCTAAAAGAGGTCGGAAACAGCGCACACATCAGTTCGGTAAAGTTTCTCTCCCAGGTTTGCCCACATAAACCAGAATGATGGGAGAAATATTATTTTATTTTCTTCAGGTTCACTATCTGAATCATCTGTCATTGAACAATGACATTTTACTGGTATCATTCGAGCAGCTTGCTGAATTTTCATTGAAACTGCTCCCAATTTGAAGAACTTGTTGATACAAACTGAGGATCTAGTGCTAGCTTGAAGTGCACACCGACCACCCGGAAAAAATACCCCCGGAAATAATCTTGGAAATATTTTTCTTGAAATTGTTTTTTGTGGTAAAAAATATCGTTGGAAAGATGTATTCAATTACCACGCACTCAAATGTCTACGTAGGTAGGTTAGTTCGTTCTGGTTACATCAGACTAAATAATCGCTCCTCGGAAAATGTTTGTATTTGATTTTCAAGCACTCAGTCTACGTAAGGTTAGTTCGTATTGGTTAGATCAAACTAAATATTTACTCCTCGCATATTGAATATATTCAATTCCGGTTTCCTTTTCGTTTTATATTTATTTTTGGTTTTCTCCGGATGATTTTTTGTCTAATGGAATTTTTCCGGGGGAGAGATTTCCACAGATAATTGTTTCCAGGAGGTAGTTTTCCGAGAGTTATTTTCCGGGGAGATTTCTGTTTGAGGGATTATATCCTAGATTCAAAATTTAGACAAAACAGTTGAAATTTCAAAACATCTACAGTGAGGTCGTAAAGAAATGGATAATTTAATTTTCTAGGGTTTTAGCCATTTGCAAGAAAAACCATGAAACACGTCGATTTATTTTAAAAAGACACTGTCACGCAGGCGGTCCGGGCTCGAAACCCGGGCCAAATCTTTTCATTAAGTCAATTTTAAATAAGTTATTCAACTATCAAGAGGTAGGATACTTTATTGCTATTTTAGTTTTGCTAACAATAAAAATAAATATTGAGTTACAATACTTGTATTTTTTAAATTTGTGCAGCTGTAAAAAAAGTATAGTGTCCAACATGTTGGGAAAGTTACTTTTCTCACTCGTGTTTTTGACACAAACCTCCACACTCGTGAGAAAAGTTGAACTTTCCCCACTTGTTGCACAATATACTATTGTACATATGTAGGAAAATTCCGCTTATCGATGAACACACATAGAAAAGAAGAATCATTGTTCCTTCGTTCCTCCTAGTTAATCAAACATGGAAAAGAAGTTGGTGATTTGATATCCAGGTTTATTTAGGGCTTATTTTAAACGTTCAGTTTAAACTCTGGATGGACTAACTAACGGTTAGAATCACCATTGGGTTGTCCAATTGGATTCAACTGAAACCTATAAAACTGGCCCTTAGCGTAACTCCCAATGAGAGGTTGCAAAGTAAATGATTTTTATAACAGGAATATTGAAACGAATAAAATAGATGTAGGTATGCAATTTCCGTATACTAACAATGACGAACAAAGGAATCATGTAAATGATCTCTTATTTCTCTGAAATTTCTTGTTTCTTACATTAATTCAATCAACCCATTGGTCTTGGTGGCGCGTAGGTTGTTCGATTCGACGCGCCCACCGACCTCGTGCATGGCATCAGACGTTAAAGTGTAATGGCTGAATCTTCCCTAACTCGGACAAGTCTCTCGAAGACTTCTGAGGGTTGCTCGTAAGAAGGCAGCCGGTTGATGGAAACAACAATTTTAACAATTTTAACAAATTTTCGACTTATCGTTTCGTACACCGGCCACTTGGTCGCAAGAAAATTAAACAAGTACATTTTGTGAGGAGTAAGTCTTTAGTCTGTTTATAACCCGAATAACCTTTCTTCATGTGGACATTTGGGTGTGAGGAATTTAAACAAGTACATTTTTTGAAGAGTGAATTTTAGTCTGTTCTGACCAGAACAAACTAACCTTACGTAAACACTTGAAGCAGGTAACAATATTACTGATGTGATGGGCATGTTGTCTGAGGCGATATTGGGAAGGCAAAATGTTCTGGACCCCTTGAGCCATCGCAATGGTCGGTGTACGAAACGAGAAGCCGAAAATTCAATAATTAAGTCATTGTACCAAAGAAAAATATTTCAGGTAATTTTTCAAGGTATACGAAACAATATAATACCGTTGAAAATGGTAAAATTCTCCTTGAAAATTGAAAAATTGATTTATTTGTAATATCTAACAGAAAACAACTACTTACCGGTTAAAGCCACGCTGGACATTGAACTACACTAACTCTCTAAAAACTCTAACTGAAAAGAAACAAATCTGAGGTAAAAGTTGATTTTCTAATTTTCTCTAGTTTTTATTGAAAATTAATTGAATAAATTAGATAGGAAGAATGTTATTAAAAAATATCACTCACGAAAATCGTTCATTTCATTGAAGCAAGGTTCGCTTCTCTCGCATTTAATCCCCAATACATTTTGGTCTACGAAAATCTATTTCGCTTTGCCAAGCGAGATTGATAGAATTGGAAAGCAGGCTCTTCAGAAGCCACTATACACATCAAGGATGTAGATATTTCTTCTGCGGTTACACTTTGAAAGTTATTTTTTGACATTTTTTGCATTTTGATTTCTGTTCAAAAATATGGATAGGATATTTATAAAATTTGTTGTGGAATCATCTGCGGCTGACAAACTTTAGTCGCTATTTTCCAACGTTCAAGATAATCTCTTTGGGGTATTCATGTTGAAAAAGGGAACATTCTCCATGAAATTTGGAAAATGAAAAATGTGATACTGTCAAAGTGTTGCCGCAAAAGAAATATTTCCATCATTGCTATCCTCGATGTATATAATTGCTTCTGAAGAGCCTGCTTTCCAATTCTATCAATCTCCCTGATGAGCTTGGCAAAGCGAAATAGATTTTCGTCGATCAAAATGTATTGAGGATTTAAATGCGATAGAAGCAAACCCTAAATAAATGAAATGAACTTTTTCTGTGAGTGATATTTTTCAATAATATTCTCCTTATTTAATTTATTCAATGAATTTTCAATGAAAGCTTGAGAAAATTTGAAAAAATCAACTATCTGAATGAAAATGTGAATTTTCACTTTCAGATTTTTTTCTTTTTAGTTAGAGTCTTTTCACAATATCTATTAGATGTAGTTCAATATCCAGCGTGGCTTTAGCCGGGGAAGTAGTTGTTTTTTGTCAGATATTACAAATAAATCACATTTTTCATTTTTAAATTTTCATGGAGAATGTTCCCCTTTTCAACATTAATAACTCCCAAAAGGTTATCTTGAACGATAGAAAATAGCCGCAGTTGATTCCACAACAGATTTAATGAATATCCTATTCATATTTTCAAACAAAAATCAATATAATACCATTTCTTCATGATAGACAGGTACCCCGTTTGATTCTCGGTAATTGATCATAGTTCACCCGTATCAAATACCCACCGACATTAGATGCAACAAATAATGTTAATTCATTTTACTTGAACATTATTTGTGAAATTAATCTGTGTCTAGTAGTAATTTAAAAACGGGTCTTCCGCAAGACAATTTAATCTTTTACAAGAAGGAACTTAGATTGATGTTGTCATTTATTGTTCGTAGTTCTCTATGCCCCATACTCCATCTCGTCTGGCCCTGTGTATACACAAACACAAAAGTTGTAATCCGTATTTGTTTTCTTCCACAATTCAACCAGAATATAAATTAGTCACATTCATTTGTGGGGCCGTTGATTAATTCCCAGCATTGCAGAGTATTCCATGAGCGTTCGTTCAGAGAGAGGAATTTCGCACTACATCACGGTTGCATGAAGTCAAAAGGTAACGAGGAATGAAAAAAAGTTGTTTGTCAATAACGAGAATTTCACATTTTAATATTTTTCCATAGAGAAAAATCTACAGGGTGAAACACTGACAGAAATTTAAATGGTGTACTAGTAAGTATATCATTTCAAGTTATACATGTGAAATATCAGAGCAACCCGTGATGATTTATTAAAATTTTGTTCTACGCCACCTTGTTTTAATGAAACACTACTTCCTCTGCCTACAATCTCTAAGAGCAAAACTCTACGATGTTCGATGTTGAATTTTCTATGATAATTCGTGTGAACCCAGGTAGCACCTCATGTTGGCTGAATCTTGTTTTCATATTGGGCCAATAAGGATATATTAGGTCTAATGAATAAACCTTGAGCAAATGCTTTTACTCAGATTTCTTGAAACAGACTTATCCATTTTATTAATAAATGAGAAAGACACACCTATAGAAAAAGCTTTTGCTAGCTTTTATTCATAACACCCATTGTAAATGTAAAAATAATATTGAACCAATATGGGTTCATATTGGAAAAACAATATTTCATTAATAATATTGGTGAAATATTGGCTCAACCTGTTCTGAATGTATATTGTTTCATGAAATATTGGGTCAATATTGGTTCAATGATTTTCACCATTATCGATAGAGCGATATTGCTTACATATTGTGTCCAGCATCTAGCTCCAATATTGGGATTTCAATATTACTCTCATATCGATTTTAGAGATAAAAAACAATATTGTATATCCAAGTTTGATAGCACATTGGTAAAATATTATTTAATCCATATTCTAAAAAGTATATTGACCCTATATTGATTGAGGTTTTTACGAAAACCTTACGCCAATATTTAAAAGACAATATTGATACAGTATTACAAAATACATTTAACACTAGGATTGAAATTTGAATATTGTCCGAATATTCAATCAATAATATTGAAATGAATCATGATTAAACTTGGGTAAGAAACCGCTAGGTGGCCCCACATATGGAACAACAGCTGAATCATAGTAACATATATTAAATAAGGCTTCTCACAATGCGTTTACAAGTCAATCTACTCAGTGTTAATTGAAGTAGAAACGAAATTGTAGAATTTTTAAATCATTCGACATTTCCTGGAAATATTTCATCAATGTTTCCAAGGCAACATATTCACTTTGAATATTTTACCAATATATGCAAATGATATTGTACCAATATTCCTAAATATTTTGGGGCCAATGTTGCTTCCTCAATATTTCACTGATATTGTTTGTATAATGTCCAAGTAATATTGTGCCAATATCCCGAAATAATTATAATTTTTTCTCACCAATAATATTATATGAATATTTTGCGAATATTTTCACAATACTATTTACACCAATATTGTCCCAATATGGGTGTGCTACTTGGGAAACCACGTAACCACATAACAAACTTGCACAAAGTCTGTAATTTTCAGTCAGTCTAGTGTGGTAACCTACGGCTCGAATGTAATTCTTGCTGAAAAAGATGCTGTGGTAGCTAACACAAAAAGCTCATTCGACATCAACATTCGAACATTTACTTCAACTTTTATGTGGTGCTGTGATGTAATATGCAAAAATCAATCAATTCCATATTGTAAGTCATGCTTGAATTGAATTTTTAATCGCCAGCTTCAGTCCCACTTTTGATGAAGTAGAAGGGACAGGATTATATGCTGTCCTCCTGTTTACATCCAGGGGCGGCGCTTTCCTATACGTACAAATGGTAATTTATTTTGTCAAATTTCCAAATATCATTCAGTTCTTCACATTGTATTTTTGTATTATCTTGTATAATTGGTCGTAGTTCACAGGACATGTGGGAATGATGCATGTACAACTGATTTTATAAAAAGACAGTAACATATTCTATTTTTTTTCTGACAATGATATACCTACATTCCATATGCTGAAGGGATCAAGTTAGGTGACCTTGTCGGCTACTTATGATTTTCTCTTCTTTGGTGTATTTAGAATAGAATAGAATAGAAAATTTCATCTGACCACGTTACAATTTATTTTTGGCAAGTCAATCAGGTACACAATTGTTATTTGAAATCGGTTATATTTTAAATGAGAACCAAAATAATTATTGTGCTACAACATTACGTGTAATGTTTTACACTCCAAAATAATATTTGGCCACCAAAAGTAATAAACGAGTACCAAAAAACCTCAAAGAAATTTAAAAAAGTTGACAAATATTAAAGTCGTACCTAATGTAATACATAAACACCAAAAACATCAAATATTCTCTCACGCATTTTCAACAAACGAGGTTAATTTGCTCAGGTTAGCTTTGTGGGTCACAGTTTTTACTGCCGCTTCTTTCGCGGCAATCATCTGCTTATACAGTGCCCGTCTAAAGTCCGTTCCACCCCCACTGATTTTTGAACCATCTGGTATGTCGCAACGAAATTTGGAAGGCTCAAATAGGAGATAAAAACCTACTTTTTCCAAATTTCGTTGCGATATACCAGGTGGTTCAAAATTAGTAGGGGGTAACTGACTTTAGACTAGCATTGTATAAGCAGATAATTGAGAAGAAACAGCTTCTTCGACTTTTGGATTGACTGGCTACTATATTCCGCGAAACAAGCGGCTATGAAAATGTGCTTAAATGGGACCGCAGCTCGAAATGTTTATAACGGAGTCTAGCTGTATTGAATATTCTTTGCCACGATGAAAAATTCATTTTGCCAATGAACAGAAAGGTAATAAACGGCATTCATTGATATGACGTACCACATTTTTTTTAGTGTAATTAAGTGTAGAAAACATACTCCTTCATGGTCAAAATAGGATAGCAGTAAAAAAAGTGTAAACATTTTTCAGATTTTGGAATATTCAAAAGTCACCATTTGATGCAACTTAGGCCCATCCTTTTCACGATAACGTTACTGGATTACTATACTTTCTTTTTATTATGGCTGTTTTCTTCTCCATCTTGTTCTATATAAGTGTTTTTTTATCGATTTTCAGTAATATCTTCATTTGGGCTCGTTCCGTAGAACCCTCGTCAGCACAGCAGCGTTAATGCAACTTTTTTAATCCAACAAAACTGCCGTCCCTGAAATGTTTACTGGCGGCGCCCATGCTCATTACAAAAAACATCAAGTAATTAATGAAATGAAACATTGCCAGAATTTCTTTATTAATTTCGCAAAGCACATGTGTGTTCATATCAGCCCGGGAGGCACTGTCACTTCGGAATACATCATAGTATGCAGGCTGGATTTTTTATCTTTGGTAGGTACCCTTGAGTAGCGGTGGGTTGCACAGATACAGGGTGTTGAATATGAAAAATTAAATCTATTTTTTATTCATAACTTCTACAGTTTTGGAAATTTTACAGTGAAATTCGGAAATAGGAGCTTTATTAAAAAATAAATTACAGTTTTAGTTGCCACCAGTGGCGTACAAAAAGGGTATATTGGTCCCTTTCATCCCCTATTTTTTACGCCACTGGTAAAATCAGGAAAATTATCATTTTTTGATTCCTTCATTCAATTTTAAGTAAAAAATGTATAATTGTTTAAACCTGAAAAAATCAACTGTTTTCAAGATAATTGCGCTTTTATGAATACATACTTAATATAGTGAAATAATTGTTTTGCTGAAGTGAATTGTACAATCCAAATCATTGCTTCAAATTTGTACTGAATATTTTACAAAAAATACCAATGCTACTTTCTCATGCATTTTATCACAAAGCTGATTTCTTGCAGAAATACAGGGTGTTGAAACTGGAAAATTATAAAGCATTTTTCTCCTAACTAACATACAATGTATCTCACTTTTCATGGAAACACCCCCGTATCTTCCGTAACTATTGGAGTGGAACTCTGTTAATTTCCGGATCGGTAGATATACAAGCGATGAGTCTTAATCTTGCCTGAAGTTGATCTGAGTGAAATACACTGCTCGCCATGAGCGATGGACTTACCCAGCTTTGCGAAAAACCATATTAGGGGACATTATAGACCCAAAACTCTAACGAATTCGGAATCAGGACACCAATTTTAGTCCCAGTACATATTTTGCTGAAAAATTTTCAATTCTGAAAAACCAAATTTGTCTTAATTTTCATGGAAATACCCCCTGGCGAGTAGTGTATGTCACTCAGATAAACTTTTTTCATCGAAAATCTGTACTGGTGGTAATATTGTTGTCCTGATTCCGAATCCGTTGAAATTTTGAGACCGAGTATATTGTCACCTAATGTTATTTTTCGCAAAACTGGGTCCATCGCTCCTGGCGAGCATTGTATTTCACTCAGATCAACCACAGGTGAGATTTAGCTCATTCTGAAATTGATAGAGTTCTTCTAAAATAATTACGAAAGATAGGGGGGTGTTTCCATGAGAAGTGAGATACACCGTATGTTAGTTAGGAGAAAAATGCTTTATAATTTTCCAGTTTCAACACCTTGTATTTCTACAAGAAAGCAGCTTTGTGAAAAAATGCATGTGAAAGTAGCATTGATATTTTTGGTAGAATATTCAGTACAAATTTGAAGCAGTTATTTGGATTGTACAATTCACTTCATCAAAACAATTTTGTCATTATTAGTATGTATTCCTAAAAGCGCAATTATCTTGGAAACGATTTTATTTCCGGGTTCAAATAATTTTACATGTTTTCCTTAAAATTGAATGAAGAAATCAAAGAATAATAATGTCCCTGATTTCACCAGTGGCGTAAAAAATAGGGGAGGAAAGGGACCAATATACCCTTTTTGTACGCCACTGGTAGCAACTAAAAATGTTTTTTTTTAAATAAAGCTCTCAGTGAACAAAAATGCTTCTTCGAATTAAACTGTAAAATTTCCAAAACTGTGGAAGTTATGAATAAAAAATAGATTTAATTTTTCATATTCAACACCCTGTATCTGTGCAACTCACCGCTACTCAAGGGTCTGACAATTGATTTCGTGACGGAGTATCACATGATCTACCAACGATAAAGAATTCAGCGTGCATACTATTACTTTTTTTTAACTTTTTTTGGTTTAGTAATAAGTGGTATGTGTACTATAATAACACCTAAATTTCATCGTGCATACTATGACGTATTCCAAAGTGACAGTACCTCCCGGACTATATGTTCCGCCTTATTTCGTTCGACATGAAACTGTGAATTGAAATTTCCCTCTATCAAGCTTAAATGGTTTCCAGCAAACATTCCGAATGGTTTCAATTGACCATACTATATAGTTTCATATCGAAAGTCAGGTGAGAGTTTTGCGGAACCTTCTGGCAATATTGTTCTATTGAGTACTGTACAGGGTTAGTGGGTCTGAAATGAATTACCCGATCGCAAGTGGTGCAGGTTGCATGCAGTCTCAATGGGACGTTTTCACGTATGCAATTGATCGAAGTACAAGTTCTCAGCTGGATCTAGGATATGCTGGGCGTGCACACAGCAGTAATTTAATTTAATTTATACTGGTAGGTAAGAAAGTTCCCATAAGTTATTATAGCTGAACGAATTCATGAAAATATCAGTGTGGGGAATTGTTTTTGGACATAGTTCAGAAGGTGAGCGTAATATAATGACATCCTCAAAAATTAGCTGGACTAAATTGATTATTTTAATAGACATTGAATCGACTGAAAGATATTGTTCAACATTGTTTTTTCCGTTAACCAGCTGTCGTCCCCTTACGAACGGCAGCCCTCAAAAGTCGAAACTTGTGCGAGCCAAGGATTAACGAGGTCTTACCTTTTAACGTGTGATTCCTAGCACTATATACCCCATATAATATCTGAATGAAAGCCAAATAGAGCATGCTAGTATTACGAGGAAATCGTAACGAAGTTACTAAGATCCCAATTTTGTTGAGCAGACAAATGCAACATTTTTCTCTCATTTTATAACGTTATTATTAATAAGTGCATAAATATACCAATAAGTCGACCCAAGCCACCTCTTGTTGAAGTATAAAATTATAAAACTAAAAATAATTAAAAAAGTCAGGTATCTGAATGAAAATGCAAATTTTCACTTTCAGATTTTTTCTTTCCTTTTCAGTTAGAGTCTTTTCACAATATCTATCAGATGTAGTTCAATGTCCAGCGTGCATTCGTTCAATCCAAACCATTCGTTGCTGGGAGGTCAGCGCTACTCGGTATTGTACAGCGTCATCACTAGATGGGCCAATCCCTGCAACATTGTTTTTTGTACAGAACAAGCGACCTCAAGAAGATAGACACGACTGTTAGATCATGTTTCAGGTTTCAGGTCATGTGTCAGGTTTCATATTTCGAAGAGCTCGAAAATGAGCCAGCCGAAATAAAGCAGCAGAGCCCAGCCGCCGTCCAAAGCAGTTTGGGGTGAGCAGTTCTTAGGCCAACCGTCGAATGTAATAGGTACAGTTATTTATCGGATAAATGTTCAGTGTAAAGCTAACGTCCTAGATTTAAACATTAAAAAATGTCACCATATAACCTTTTCCAAATCAAATTCATGATCTGGGAGTAACATTTGATACCAGACTGATAATCTATCCGTTCATTAGAGACATAATTTCCCGTTCTCTCAAAATGTTGGGCTTCATCATACAATCATCTGAGGAATTTTCAGTTCAAACAACAAAAGTTCTGTATTGTGCTCTAGTTATATCAGTTATTGAATATGCAGCCGTTGTTTGGTCTCCTAACTACAGGTACCAAAAAATAATATTGAAGGGGTCTTTTTCTAATATGACAAGAAGCTCTCGCAGAAACAAAAAAATATTTTATCATTGCACTAAAGCTCTTTAATAGCCATTTATTCGAAAGGAGAGTTCTAAAATAATGTACAGCCATTTTGTTTTAGTATATGTTTTGAGCCGGTTCGTTTGCTCCCACATCCCTCACCGCCGCAACCCCCTGGCCTTCCAGTGGTTTACAGAGGTTGCAGGGGGTGTAGGCGGTCATATGATGCAATTACATTGGGATTACATTGAGCTTTTTCGTTGTATGACTTTGGATAATGAAGAATATGATTATTTAGAGTTTTTTGTGTATGACATTCAGATAACACTGAGGTGTGAATAGACTTATTGCATGGGTACATGGTAATGATGGTCTTGATTGTAGCATACTTCATAATTGCCCATACTATGTACGAGCATCATGTGTAGGTACACCATGTCAAACTTATTACAATGGAATATTTGTACTTTCAAACATTTCAGAAATCCATCGAGTTGTGAGAACGACCACTCCTATTCATACGTTGTATACACGGTGCATAGTGGGGGGGGATCTCCGACAATCTTTCAGCGGTCTTCACATGCGTGGGCTTCCTGACGCGTAGATGACTGACTGCGCAAGCCAACCCCACTCTCTGAAAGTAACGTATAAAAGGCCTAAGAGAATCTACCCTCCTCAGTTTCTCCTCGAGTGAACTATCAAAAAAATCGAAAAATGAATTCTTGTGAATGTGGAAAATTGTTCACGCGCAATGCCAATCTACGTCGTCATCAACGCGAGAGCTGTCAAATGGGAGGTCCTTCCTCAACGAAGCGAGTGAAATTGAATAATGGTGTTGGCGATGATGCGCTTCCTATACCAATGTACATATGCAAATGTTGTGAGGTAACAATTCCTCAATCTCAATACAATTCACATATTAGAACGCTTGCACACAGAACAAAATCATGCGTTCATTATGGATCTGGTGTACAGATGATTAAATCAGCATTCAAGTGTCGCATAGCTAGCTACAGAGTGAGTAGCGACAATAATTATTCTGAATACTCACCATTCTTCAATGAGATCAAACAAAAAGTAGTCGCACTGATGGAAAAAGCTATAGAATTACACAATTCCATCAAAGTTAATATGGAAGTATTCGGAAGTTATATTATTCAAACACAGGAAGTGACGGATATAAAATCATTCAATTCAGTAAACCGAATTGCAGATCGATCCACTGATTTGAATGTATTATTCAATACATTCCGAGACAACATCATTACCCAAACTACGGAGTTTGAAGAACGTGATTCAGGTCAGTAGTTAAAAGTGTTTTGGAATGTTTATAATCAAGTAACACGTGTATGTATTTTGTTTCAGGCTGGAGTTGTGAGAAAGTCCTATTCCTTGAGGTGAATATAAATAAGTATAGTCCGTTCTGTGGATCTTCATACATCAAACTTCCAGTAGTCATCGAGCGTAAGAATGCCATAGTCAACATGAAGAATGAAGATCAACACTGTTTCGCATGGGCTATTACATCAGCATTATTTCCAACTAATAATAATGTATCAATACAATCATCATACCCCCACTACGCAGATGTTCTGAATGTGACAGGTATGAATTTTCCAGTGAAATTACGGGATATCAAATTGTTTGAGCATTTGAATGATATTTCGGTCAATGTTTATGGTTTAGAATCAAAAATAGAAAACAAAAAAATCAAATATGATGTTGTTGGTCCATTGCGATATTCTCAGAAGAAACTCACAAGACACGTCAATTTGCTGCTCATCACTGATGATGTAGGAAATAGTCATTACTGTTGGATCAGAGATCTTTCAAGATTGGTGTCGAGTCAAATTTCCGCCCACGAACATAAAAAATTTTTCTGTGACGGATGTTTATTATATTTTTCTAATGAGCGATTACTATTACGCCATCAGATGCATGATTGTAATCACGTTCGTACAACAGTGCCTCGTATTGATTTGAAAGTTAATAAATTTGGGAAAATGGTGACCGGTAATAAATTAACATTTGAAAATTTCGAAAGGCAGTTGAAGGTGCCATTTGTAGTATATGTAGATTTTGAATCTGTATTGAAACCGATTCAAGGTAATGAACCAAACCCGGAATTTTCATACACTAATAGAACATTCAAACATGAGGCATACTCTTTCGCATACATGATCAAATGTTCCTTCGATGATAAATTATCAAAATTCGTTTCATACAGAGGCGTTGACGCTTCTAAAGTATTTGTAATGCGAATCGAAGAAGACTTGAAAAATATATACAATACACATTTGAGATATAAAAAGCCAATGGACAAACAAACTGTGGAAGAGGAAGAAGAATTTGATAATGCAACTACATGTGGTATCTGCGAAAAACCATTCACAAATGGTGATATTAAGGCCAGAGATCATTGTCATGCCACTGGAAAAAAAAGATTTCCTGCAACCCATTCTGTCTGCAATCTCAACTTCAAAATTCCAAAGTTCATTCCGATTATATGTCATAACATGAGCGGATATGATTGTCACATGTTTATTAAAGAATTATATGCAGAAAAAGATAGGATAGATGTTGTACCTCAAACAAAGGAAAAATACATTTCTTTTACGAAACATCTCTACACACATAGCTATCTCAATAAAGAGGGTAAAACAAAGAAAAATTATTTGAAAATGAGATTCATAGATAGTTTTAAATTCATGTCCAGTTCCCTGGAGAAATTGGCAGCTAATTTATGTGATGAACAGTGTGTTGAGATGTTGAAAAATTTTCCCGAATCAAATAAATTCAATTTAATGAGGCAGAAAGGTGTTTTTCCATATAGCTTTGTTGATAATATCAATAAGTTGGATGTTCCAACCATACCAACGAAAAATCAATTCTATGATAACTTGAATGAGGTGCATATATCCGACGAGGACTATCAGAGAGCCAAACTTGTTTGGAATCTATTCGATTGTAAGAGTTTGGGGGAATATTCGGATTTATATCTGAAATCTGATGTATTACTTCTCTGTGATATTTTCGAAAATTTCAGACGAATATGTTTAAATACGTATAAGTTGGACCCAGCAAGCTACTATTCAGCGCCGGGACTTTCGTGGGATGCTATGTTGAAATATACCGGTGTGGAATTGGAACTTCTCACCGACATTGACATGGTTAATTTTTTCCAAAAAGGGATTCGTGGAGGTATAAGTCAATGTAGTGAAAGAAAACACATTGCAAATAATAAATTTCTTCCCGATTACAATCCCAATGAACCGACTTCATTCATCTCATATTTAGACGCAACAAATTTATATGGTCATAGTATGTCGCAAGCATTGCCTACTGGTGACTTCAAATGGTTGACCAGTCAAGAAATTACAAATTTAGATATAATGAGTGTGGCAGATAATGATCCATTCGGATATGTTCTTGAAGTTGATATACACTATCCTCAAGAATTGCATGACGATCACAGCGATTTACCTTTTCTGGTGGAAAAAATTGTTCCCCCAAATTCGAAATCTAAAATTCCTAAATTGATACCAAATTTGTATGATAAACGCAGATATATAGTACATGCCAAAAACTTGAAACAATCCATAAACAATGGACTTATTGTAATGCATACTCATAGAATACTGAGATTCAAGCAATCTTGCTGGATGAAGCCCTATATTGATCTCAATACTCGAATGCGTAATAGATCATGTAATAAAGCTGAGAAAGATTTCTATAAGCTAATGAACAACAGTTGCTATGGAAAGACAATGGAAAACGTGGATAAGAGGGTGGATGTGAGACTGATAACACATTGGCAAAATATTCATAGAAAATTGGGGGCCGGAATTTTAATTGCTCGTCCGAACTTTAAAAATTGTACGATTTTCTCTGAGAACTTCGTCGCCATTCAGATGGCTAAGGTAAAAATACACTATGATAAACCACTATATTTAGGATTCTGTGTTTTGGAATTATCCAAAGTCGTCATGTATGATTTTTACTATGGATGTATAAAGAGAGAATTTGGACGCAACGTATCACTTCTATATACAGATACAGACTCTCTAATTCTGAAAGTACAAACAGAAAACTTCTATGATTACATCAGAAATAATATAGACAAATTTGATACGTCAAATTATGCAGAGCAAAACAAGTTCAATTTACCAGTCACACCTCCAGTCTTGGGTAATTTCAAAGATGAATTTCCCAACGATCCAATAATTAGCTTTTACGGGACAGGTGCTAAAGCTTATTATGTACAATCGTTGGAAACCGAAATAAAGAGAGCTAAAGGTGTGAAAAAATCCGTAATAAAAAATCAGTTGACACCTGATGATTATAGAAAAATTATTGAGAATGGAGGATTCATATTACGTAAAATGAATTCGTTTAGGAGCATTTCGCACGATATGTTCACCGAATTGAGAAATAAGGTGGCACTATCTTTCAATGATGATAAACGTTTTATTATTCCTAATACAGTTCAAACGCTTCCGTGGGGACATAGCGACATTGAATTCTATCAATGTGATCCTACGGAAAATGTTCGTATATGTAATATGTTAGTTGAATCTCTATCCAAAGAATATAATATGAATGCTGAGGATAGATTGAATCATCTTATTACATTACTCGATGCTGAAATATAGAATAATGCAAATATCATTCAAACTCGCTCTATTTATTATATTCCATAATCGAAGTAATAACAGGAAAATTCGTATTTGATTCTATGATAATATAATACAAAATCGTTTTTGATTAGGTCATTTTTGATAACCACATTATTGAATTCAGAAATGTTATGTATATTGGTTTCAAGTAAAAATGAAGATTTCCATTTCCAGCAGATGATATCATCAGGAAATATAGAAATAAAAAAAAAAAAAATCGAAAATATGCTTTATTTATTGAACTACTCCCAAACTACTACACTTAGAAATAAGTCACTAACTCAATATAAAATAATACAGAAAAAATTAACATAATACTTTTTCATTAATATGAATTACGAACAGAACCATCTAAGGCATTATAGGTCAGTATTGCGTCGTGTAGAATGAGTGCATATACTTTAATGTTGTTTGGAAATTTAGCTTTTCGTGTTTCAAACTCCAACTTAATATCCACAGTGGACGATTTTGTAGCATTCGGTTGATGTGAGCAATCAATGACGAATAATGGATTGTCCTTGAATTGTGCAATATCCATATGAGGCTGACTCAAATCTCTATCATAGTAACTACGTTGAAAGTTTTCATATGCATAGTATGCAGACGAGTAGAGTTTTCTATCAAAGTCTAGATTCCAACGCTCATATGGATACACTTCGGAATTCAAGTAAACTCGAATGTTATTCATGTCAGCGCTCATAAATTTTGTGACATCTTCAGCAACATTCTCGGATACGTTGGTGTTTTGAAAACCGATTATGATGAAGCGTGGTGTTTCCAAAATATTCGTAGTTTTTATTGCCCATACATCGGAAGATGTGGCACGTAATGATGGTAATTCGTAAAGATCCCACATTCGATAAGCTAATTTTACTTTTGCATTCAACCCACTCTTATTAATTCTACTTAATAATTTAAGTTTCTGCTTGTCCTCGGCCACAACGTGTCTTATCTTCCACTCAATCTTCGTTATTTCCAAAGTCGCATCGACCTCGCCAACATATGAATTCTTGAATGAACGGGCTATTATCAAAATAAGTTCTTGTTTTGCATTCAGAATACACTTCTTGTAATCCTCAGCGAAACCCATCAGATATTTAAGTGGAAGTTTTCCACTGAATACATGACTGGTTTCATCGAGAATGCACTGTTTCGTATCGGAAAGACCCCATCCACTAGTGAGAAGCGAATTGAAATATGTCTGTCCAAATGAAATCATATTTTTCATTGTGGAAGTTATACCAGGTTTTCGAACTACTGCAACGTGTTCACCGCCCATTTCATAACGAATTTCATCGAAGAGAAAGGCCAGAGCATTATTGGACATGTAACAGAGTTTGTTCGCTTCTCTAGGATTGAATTTTCCTTCTATGTAAATGAAACTATCAGCAATGTCAAGAATTACATCTTGGTTGTTGATCATGATCCGGATTTCATCGGAGTTCTTGAACAATGGTGATCCATAGGGTTTGTACGTATGCTCGTGAAAGCTTATAAGACTGTGATCAACAACTGGTTCATCGAAAATATTTAACTTCTCATTGTTAGCTTCTAACACCATTTTTATTCTCGTATTCTGAGTCCGATTGATTTCAGGAAATTTAGATCTCTTGCTGATAGTTGATGACTTTTCTGTTCCACGTATACTTTCGGAATGACCTTTTTCCTATACGTTACTTTCTTTTTATTAGTATTCGGTGTCGATGGACTTCTTGCACTGCTCTCGTGCACAGGTCCTTTGTTGTAACAAAAACCCATAACACCAACACTTATAACTTTTTCAATTCCAATATAACAACTACAGATTCCTCACTTCCGAAATCGATGAGATTATTTTTTTGATCCAATATGCGCACAGTGATGTTGTCAATGAACTGACGTCCTTCCGGACTGATTGGCATATAAATGATGTTGCGGGGTTCCTTTGTGAGATTATAGCCGCGTTCCACATCTAAATCAAATGAAAAAATAATGTGATTCTCTTCATTATTTATATAGGACCCGGAAATTATATTGCATTCCAAACGAATGAGTCTCACAGGTACAATATTAACAGGAAATGTAGATTGATGTGCTTTATAATTGTTGAGTATCTCTTTCTTGAATCCCAACATGGGACCTATTGAGTTCTCGTATCTAAAATCCACAAAATATTTTGATTGTATTACACACTTAAATATATTATCGTTCGCTTGAAGACTAAACATCTCATCCATTGATTTACTATCGAGTATTTCATTCGGAAATAAGAGAGATGCAAGTTTTTTTTGTAGAAAATTATTTATTTCCTCAATCTCATATGCGCCGCATGGTATTTTTACAACAAAATATCTTGCACCATCCATATAATTTGCAGGGATCTCAAAGCCAAGTGTATTGTTTTTGTCAGTGATATTATGGATAGTGTTGCATCCATAGAATCCTAATAGTCCCAAGCCATAACGAACACTCCTATCCAATTCAATGGGTGGATAAAAATCCGCGCTAAGGACACTTTTTCCCACAACTTGTAACTCAAACTTGCGCGACATGACTGATCACTTATCTATGACATCATATCAATTTATTGTGGTATACAACATAAATGATACAATTTCCTTTTTTTTGATGTCGAAACATTGCGGACATCCATGTCATTGTTATTGGCTCCGATATTACAATCTTCAATGGTACAGTAACAACAAAATATTTTTCTTGGTATGGGCCCATCATTAATATCATAGGAATTTGATGTACTAGCACTCCTTACGTCATCAGAATTATGTTCATAACAATACTGATATTTTAAAATATCAACATCGTCTTGAAGATGTTTTGGAAGCTTTTCCCATACAAATGCAATTTCATGTGCTGCACACGAAATCATCACTTCCTTAGGCATATCTGCAAGTTGTCCTTTACTCATTTTCAATAGACTACGTAGCCTTGAATACGCTATCAAAGAATGCCCCATTCTCTTAATTGCCTCGCGATCCATTTCTGGTGTATATTCCATTTTAAAAGTTTTTTATAGATTTTTGAGAGAGAAACTTCAGGCATAAATGCCCACACACAACTGTATTGTATTTTTGTTGACGTTCATAGTTATATACAATTTTGATTGGTGTTCTCGATTTTTTTCGAAAGTAATGAACCAACTCCAAGGGTGGCGCTAAATCCCCAAAACTGTCAAAATATGTAACGTCTCGCCCGTTTTTCTTGTACGCAACCCAATGTGTTCCTCGACCACTGCTTCTATCCAAATTCATGATTGCTGTTTCACGATTATGTGGTCCAGATTCAGGTAAGTTATCTCTCATGAATACTCCTCGAAAGAATGGAATCTTCATCTCTGTGGCATAAAAATTAAGCTCAATGTCTGTGAGAGGTTTAAGGGGTAGGGCATCAATTAGTTTTTTGAACTTTGTGGTTTCAGATAGATACCAAGTCCGTTACGGTAAGGTTTCAGATACATTCCACCACCCCTTTTCCCTAAGGCAATAGCCTCCATCTTTCTATTATGATGTTGCACTTCCCTGAGACCATCTCTACTTTCCTTCACCGAATTGATTGCTCTCGCGATGCCTGCAGCTGCACCACTCAAACTACCCAGTGCCGACAATCCAGCAAAAATTGGTATCAATGGTAATATTCCTCCCACTTTCGGTATCGGTATGATGCGCGGTGTACGTATTTGTTTTTTTCCACCTGCAGCTTTCAGATATTTACGTGCCGCATGCAATGCTACTGCACTAGCTTTCTTAGCATCTTTTGCTATGAATCGGTCGCCTCCTGCTTTTCGTAGTACATCTCGAACTTTTTTCACAACACCCGAACCAAATGCAATTTTTCCATTATTATTCACCGTCTTTTTTCTTTTCATTGTTTGTTTTTTCCTTTTTTTGTTGGATGTGTTCATATCACATCCCATTCCAAAACGTCTCTTGGCTTTCATAATGTTGGTAACTAGAAGAGCAGCTGCTTTTTCTCCTAAGCTCGAATCCTTCGCTTTGAATCTATCCCAAGCAGCGTATTCGAGTTGTTTATCTGCTATATGCCTGGCTGTGAGATTATCTGCATTATTCGAATATTGTAAATCATGCGTACGACATGAAGAATCCAATGGATTAATTCCTTTTTGATTAAGAGCAAGCCTTTTTTTTAATTTAGTACCAGGCCCGCAGAATTGATAACCGGGTATATGAAGTTCAATCGGTAATTTATTTATTACTGAATTCACAAATCCACTACCTTTTTTTTTATTCGACTCGCTGCGCTTACGTCTGTTCCCTATGCTGGTAGACATTTAAATGAGACATATTTCATTATTTCTCGTTATTAAGAGCTTGACTGCCCAAGATGCGTGTTGTTCAACAGCAGGTGAAATTCAGAGTAGATAATTTGGATGAAAGGATCATTGGATGTGGTTTAAATGGAAATAAGCTTAATCGACATGGACCACTATTACCCTCTTCACTTAGAGCATTGTTAGTTGGACCATCAAATTGTGGAAAAACAAATGCAATGATTACACTTTTAACGCATGAGCAAGGATTACGATTCGAAAATGTGTATCTTTATTCAAAGTCATTGAATCAACCAAAGTACGAATATTTACGCAATGTACTGAAACCAATAAAGGGATTGGGCTTTTATACATTTAGTGACAATGAAAATATTATGGACCCAAGCCTCGCTAAACCTAATAGTGTTATTATATTCGACGATGTAATTTGCGAAAAACAAGATATCATAAGATCATATTTTTCGAGAGGTAGGCATGCCCTAGTGGATTGTTTTTATCTTGCACAGACGTATTCTCGAGTACCCAAACAATTAGTACGTGATAATGCCAACTTTATCATCATGTTTAGGCAAGATGAAACGAATATGCACCACATATACTCTGATCACATATCACCTGACGTAACATTCAAGGAATTTCAGATTATGTGCATAAAATGTTGGAATAATCAGTTTGGTTTTCTTGTTATAGACAAAGATAGAATGGTGCATGATGGACGATATCGCATGGGGTTCGATAATTTCATATACCCCTGATGTTTCAAAAAAATAATTAATCGTTCGGTGAACTTCATCCTGATAACACACGTTATTACTTCATGCGATAATGAATACATTGAGAAATGAATGTGCAAAAGCTGAAATCGATATGAAACGACAACTGATTGAAGCAACGGAATCTGTACGAAAAAAATTCAACAACATAAAAAGTGGTAATGCTGAAGAAAAGATTATGCTTGAGAAACTCTATGACCCTATAACAAAACCACTAAATGTTCTTTCTTCTGGAACTAATATGATGTCGTCTCCTACTACCACAATGACGCAAGCTATCTCAACAAGCACACCTATAAAAAAAAGTAATTCGTTCAATTCTAATGATTTATCTTTTTCTGATAATTGGAATAAAACATTGACAGATATAGACAATGATGAAATGGCTATCGACACTCTATTTGAAACACCTACATCGCTGACGAATTCTTCAGAGCTGGATACGAGTGATCTTAGCAAACAAAATATAGTAAGGGAATTGGATAGACATTTGGAAAATTTAAAGAATGGCAACCCTGCATATGATTTAAAATATGGCATTCGTATAGATACTTCGTCGAAGGCCCTGAAAATGGGAAATCTACAAGTACGTTTCATCAATGGAAATATAATATTTCATGATGGTGTCATGCAAAAATATCAGTTTGCTGGTAACGCGGATCTCTATAATTTGATATTCCTCAAAGAACCTATGGTAGTTGCAGACTCGCGAGTTCGTAGGACTTATATTGAGATACTCACTTTGACGAAAACCATATATAAAAAAAATCAAATAAGAAATGGCATCAAATTCAAAAAGTCCCATAAATATCAGAAAATCATCAGACCGCTATTGAAATCAACTAGTGTCCCTACCACAAGTTCGAATTTGAGTGGTGAAGGACTCAATGTCAAAAATTTAAAGAAAGTTCTGACAAGCAAGTCAGGGAATTATGTATATTGGAATAAACCCAGCGAATTAGTGAGTCGATTACGACTGTTAATTGGATCTAAATTGAGTGGCAACAATGCACATGAAAACGAAATTTTATCTTTGTTAGAGGAATTACGTGAAGAACGTATAATATATTAGACGCAATCACATCGGATATAATAGTGTACTCGGTGAAATAGAACACACAACAGTTGCAATGAGTGGTGATATCAAAAGGCAGGTGGTCGATGAGTTACACAAACCAGCACGACGTAACTTCCAGAGAAGATCTACGATATTGAAGGGTGTGGGAGATCTATTTCAAATCGACCTTATCGATTTCCAAGCTCATTCCAAGATCAACAACAATTATCGCTACATTCTTGTAGTCATTGATTGTTATTCAAAATTTGCATGGACGAAAGCGATTAAGAACAAGACTGGATTAGCTGTAACTGATGCGATGAAAATGATTTTACAAGAAGCAAAATACTCCCCAATTAATCTACAGTCAGATGCTGGGAAAGAATTCTTCAACGCTCATTTCTCATTATTAATGAAACAATATGGAATCAATCATTACTCTACATTCAGTGTAATGAAATGTTCTATTTGCGAACGGCTTATACGAACCCTCAAAAGTGAGATCTTTAAAGAATTTTCCTATAATGGAAATTATAAATGGTTGGATATTCTCCCGGCTGTAACAAAGAGTTATAATAATACTGTACACCAAACCATTGGAATGAAACCGAAAGATGTGACATCTACTACAGAATTGATCATCAAAAAAAAAAAGAAATATTTGAAAAAATGTTCACCAAAGTATCAAGTAAATGACATCGTTCGAATATCCAAATACAAGCACGTTTTTGAGAAGGGATATACAGCAAATTTTACTACAGAACTATTTAAAATTGTGAAAATTAATAGCACACACCCTCCGACTTATATGCTTGAAGATATGAATAAGAATCCGATTAAAGGATGTTTTTATGAAGCCGAAATGCAGAAAACTAAAAATCCAGATGTATATCTCATTGAAAAAATATTGAAAAAGCGTGGAGACATGATTCGAATCAGGTGGTTAGGTTTGTCAAAACATTTTGACAGTTGGGAAAAACAGAGTGCGATAGTTTAATGTGTTTCGTTGTATCATTGAAATAATTATAAAAAACTAAATATAATATTCATTACAACTTTATTGTTTGATTTCATCATATGTATTTACAAAATATTCATTGATCGACATTAACTTGAAAAGCTGCATCTAGCTCCTGCCGCCATCTTGCATAAACAGCAGAAACAGTTTCTTGCAAATGTGCGGATTTTTGACAATCAATTTCCGCCTGTTTCCGAAGACCTTGGTTATAGTGCCTCTCTTTACTAACTCGCGTTGTTAGCACATCTCTCTGCTTTCGCAATTTCACAATTTCAGCCTCCCTAGCTGAAATATCTTCATCAATTTGACGAACTTTTGATATTTGTTCATCTAACTTCCGATCAACGTCCTCGCATTTAGTGATTATGCTTTTAGCATTCGTTGTCGTTCGCTTGGTTTCATTCAACATTTCCGAATACATCTGTAATGGTAATAGAGATGCCAACGGTATACCTTCAATTTTATTCATAGACTTTGTCACCACTGATGAACTTGCACCTTTTTTCAAAACGTTACATCCCTTCTTTTTCTTTGAAGACCTCGAAGCTGTTGATGTAATGTTGGGAGCCTCGATAGTGACACGACGTTTCTGAATACGCTTGCTCGCCGGTAGCTTGTTCGGAATGTCCAACATGACCGCTTCCTGAACCTGAGCTCGATCCTGGTCAGTATTGTTCTGAGGTGTTTCGCTATCAGGGATATGTAGTGCCACCGGTGGTTCTGACATCTGATCCTGGTTGGTGTCGAATTGCGAAATTTCTCCAATCCTAACAAGTTCATCCATATCGAAGTTAGATAACCCATCTATTCCATCAGCAATTGAAACATCTATTAAATCAATTGGAATTCCATTTTCCGCATTATCACCACTAGTACCAGGTAATGAAACCAACACATTACTCTCCATTGAATTCATAATAATTATTCTTTTGTGTATAGAATTACTTCGAGTCAAAAACTGTTATAGCCTTTCCCATTTGAAAACATCATATTTATAGATAAACAACCATCCCTCATTTATGTGTTGTGGAGTGGGAAGTCCACCCCCACCATAATGAAAATCATTTAAGAAGCAAAAAACCTTATAGAATTCTTCATATCATTCAATCTCTTGCCATGGCAACCAAGTCTGAAGCTGACTCTACAACAATGGATCCCATAGATAGAAATCTTTGTAATACATCAAACAATGTTAATTTACCCATACAAGTCGCAGTAATTTCAACAACACATATAGTTGTTCATTCTCATTTTATATGGAATCCAACATTGAGCGAATGGATTGCGGTAACCCCAGAAAATATATCTCAGGATATTGAATATGACTCCGATGCAACGATAGATTTGAATCTATAAATAATTCCGCAATTCCGCGCATCAAAAACCAAAGGTCCTTATCAGGACCAACAAAAAGAATCTGAGTACGTCATTGCATGAACAAGCATGTAATTCGTTAACTATCAAAGAAATTCAATAATTATTCCCTTAGTATTTTGAGTTCTGATCGAATGATGATGTTAGGTGTAGCATTAGCCAACTCTCGCGAAAAATCAATAATGAATCCATTATTATTTTGACTTCTGACTAAAAGATGGCGATACTTGGTTCATTAGCTTGATGCTACCAAGAAAAAATTAATAATCAACTCTGTAGTGCTTCGATTTTTAATAACATGTTTTCGAATATTTGAAACTGTTTATATATATATATATGTATTATTATTGCTTGAATGATAATATTTTTCATTCATCATCAGTATGAAAAAGATTTCTTGAGAAAATAAAGAATGTTTATAAATATAACTCATTCATGTGATTGAAAGAGTTGAATTTTTTGAGTTGAAATTTAGGATTTTATTTTTATGAAAAAAATCGACTTTTAGAGTTGAAATTTGAGATTTTTTTTTTTAAATAAAAAAATCGATAAAAGTCCAGTATAGGCCCCAATATCCCCGCCTGTACTTGTGTATATCTCCGAATTAATATAATATACTCCATGGAGAACTTTTATCGATTTTTTTTTTGTTGATGAGAGTAGTGAAGAACACCTGAAAAAAAGACCTGAAATGCATAAAAAGGTGCTGAATTTCCTATAAAGTTGATGTTCATATTGGTTCACAGACTTCCTGCGATAATTTTCTAACTTCATGGAACCATCGTTTTTTATTTCCTCGGATTTTATCGATCCTCATCAATAGAATCCTATTTTGTTCTTTTATAAGTTTGATTTTAATCCTAGCTTGTTCTTGAATAAAATCGATTTCCTTATTGTTTTTTGTTATATGTTCAATAATTTTATCAGCATTCCTGTCCAAATTTCTAAACACTCTCGTAAGGTCCCACTCGGTTGATTCATCTCGTTCTTGTTCATGAAGAGATGCGATAGGCGATATGACGTTTCTACAGTTCATGTCTGTGTCATTTGCGATCTCTTGCAAATCTATAGAGTCATTGCTTGAGTGCGATGGTATCTGTCTTCGGCACGTTTCTGTTGAAATTCTACCTTCTGATTGTTCCACATGCCAAGGTCTGAAAAGGGTGGACGAAGCATTATTTTCTATTGCTTCATCAACTTCGCGTATATTCCCATCAGAATTTGTTGGTTGTGGTGCTGCACTGTGAGACTTTCTTCGATTACGTCTCGGCCAAGTAGCGCTAGCCATTGGATTCCATTTTTTAGCCCCATTCAACAGTTTCATAATGTTGGGATTTCTTTTCTTCCGTAAAACTTTGAAAGTTTGTTGTTGCTGTCCCCGTCTAAAATTGTTCATCCTTGTTCTAGTTGATCTGGTGAAAGGTTTGGTTTTTATGTTCTTCGATACTTCAACGACGTTTTCTAATCCATCCAGCGCCTCGTTTTCCACTGTGGCATTCTTCGTCAATTCATCGACATTTCCTAATCCATCGATGTTTTGCCCCATGATAATGCTGTTTACCGCATTTACAACATTTCCTAAACCATCGACGTCTTGGTCCGGCATAATGCTGTTCACTGCATTTATTAATTCCGGTGTCTTTACTCCAAGTCTTGGCATATCCATATTTCCGATAAATTCACAAAAATCACAAATAAATTCAAACACAACCAAACTCGAGGAGCTATGGTTTTAAAATGAAAGTATGTCTTCTAAACTGTTGAATTGCCGAAATATATTACGGTCATAAAAACCCTTGTTGATCAACTTTCTCAGAGCGTCGGTATATTAGGGGTAAAATGCGCTTTCTGATGGAAGAAATTAGTTTTGACTATGTAGTGTCTTCAAGAGGAAATAAATTTTGAGACTATGCTTTTTCTCAGAACAAATATTATATGTGCGCATGTATTATTAGCATTATTAGCTAATTTGTTTTTCATATTCTTTCATTTGAGTTTGAAGTCTATTCTCGATTTTTTAAAGAGAATTTCATGTAAGAACAATTACAAATCTTAATTTGAAATCTTCAAAATCCTATGTTAATAACAGAATAGACGATGCCCCACACACGCATCGTCTTGTATGCATCGACCACTTTTAACTATGCATTCCAAAAAAAACTGTTATTAACTATAAGATATTTCATTGGATTTCAAACACAAATGAATCGTTGTCACTATCATCTGATACTTCAATTGGCGGCTCATCATTTTCAGAATCTGAACTTATTTCTAATTGATCTGAGTCATTAGGCTCATCTTCCCATAATTGTTCCGGATTCTGCATGAAATCGAGAAATGATTCGAAAAATTCTTCATCCAAATCTCTGTCTACAGAAGTAGAACTGATTTCATCAACTTGAATCGGTAAGTCTGAAGATGGTTGCAAGTCAGGCATTGGGCTAGAACACCCCAGCTCACTAGTAGAATCAGCCATGGACATTTTTGAATGAACTGATACAGTCATATGGTGACCAGCTCAATTTATTCATATTATCTGAATGAGGTGGGGATTAGTAATGAACACAAATTTAAAGTCTGATTTTAAAGAGGAAATAAGTTTTGAGACTATGCATTTCGTCTGCAAATGATTTTTTTCTTAGAAGAATTATAAATGTATATAGGAACAATATTTCAATATTTGTTAATTTCATTTTGGGTTTGAAGTCTATTCTCGATTTTTCGAAGAGAGTTCCATCTCAGAACAATTACAAATCTCAATTTAAATTTTTTTAAAATATCAATAACAGAGTAGACGATGCCCCACACACGCATCGCCCTGTATGCAACAACCAATTTTTACTATGCATTCCAAAAAAACTGTTATTAATTATTACACATAACACACGCCTCCTGAGCTCGAATTATTGAAAGCGAAGTCATGCATATTTTGCAATAGAATTGCTCGATGTCGCCAAAATTACACGTTGTATGAGTGTCAACGTGTCTATACACAGCATCTTGGTTTCGATACCTAGCACAATAGAGTCTAAAACATATACCGCACAATGTCTCAAAACGGTCTTGAGTTGTTGCTATAGCGACAAATGTTACGGTATAACACACACGACAATCAACGTCGTCAGTTTGAGATATGCTCATATCAGCATATCTCCTTTTCACCCCGTCAACTTCATCTGTCTGTTCTTCAGCGTTGTTATCCTCCATACCACTATCATTGCTATCACCATCATCATTTTCTTCAGGTTCAAACCCATTTATGTCGACAGCAATTATTTGGTCGATTTTTTCAACTTTAGCTTCCATTTTACTCTTGTATAAGTATCTTGAGTAAAGTTTGAGATAAACACTAAATTCTACAGCGCTGGCATTGACATTTTAAACGTTTTCAAAAGTGTGGGAGTAATAATTCCTACTCCAAATGTTTTCCAAAAAAGTGGTGGTACCTTCTCCTACCCCAAGACTTGAAAACTATATATTTGACGAAAATTCAATCATGAATTCAGTTTCTACTCAGAACTCTACTTCCATACATTGTAGATAGACGCTGTAGTTCCTACTCAGAACTCTACTTCCATACATTCCATACATTGTAGATAGACGCTGTAGTTATGGTATTCACCGCTGCATGGGATTCGAAGCCGAAGATTTTCATTTACCCCTACAGTGTAGGCAATGCAGTAATTTGCTACAATTGCCAATGTGCCTGGACTAGGAATAATGTCATGGCGTGTAGCAATCTATGTCTCGAATGTTCGAAAAAACAATTAAATTCAGAGATGCTACCCCGTTGCATCAAATGTGATCAATTCTCGGCAGACTGTTGGAATAATTGGTGTTCCAAATGCCGTAATGGTATGACCATACTATGCGAGAGAGTAGGTTATTTATGGCCTAATGAACGAATCCACTTCCAGAGATGTTGGTGTATGTCACATGAAGAGCAGAAGAAGAGACTTGAGCAGAATCCTAAAAAAACAACATAGTTCTTTTTCTATTAATATTTTATGTACTATTTTTATCATTGTGAGAAATTGAATAAATACTTTACTTTTACTATTATTATCATTTCGAAAATTAAAATAGACCTTTTAAATATACTGTCTATGCTTTTTTTTAAAAAAAAAAACGACATACTTTTGAAAATTACAAAATCAAATAATATGCATCAGAGACAAAAGCCCTAGACTCAAAATACGTTTTTTATTTCAATTATTTGTTCGGAAGGGCTTGTTGCATAATAGTCAGGTAGATTTCTATGGGCATACGACATTCCCTAAGGTGATTCAGTTAAAGAATGATTCGAACAGGCAAAGCTATTTTCTTATGTAATATCTGTGAAGCGCTGTTCTATGGAGGGGCAGAATGCGTGCACACTTACCTGCCAGCTTTTGGAAGGGATGAAAATCGTTTGGGGGTGCATGACGCCTTGCACTATTCTATAATTATTCACGGGATGTGTGAATGCATTGAGTTTTGGGTATTATTATGGTTTCATGAAAGAAAAAACTCTTATAATTTATGAATATATTTTCAATAAATTTAATACAAGTACATTTTCGTTTTGTGTTATGATAATAATGCTTATTCAGATAAACGATTTTTTTTTTCTCGTTCTAAATCGTCGAGTCTATGTTCCAATTTTTCATATTTCCTATGAAGTAATATTCTAGCTTCTGATATCTTCTCATCGAATGCCGTTCTTGCTTGGCGAGACACGTTGGCAATCATAGAATCTGTGTTAATTTTCCTTTTTTCCACTTCTTGCGATAATTCATCGATCGCTAATTGTACCAATTCATGAACAGCAGAAAGGGTTAGCTGCTTAGTTTCATTGATTTTGTCTTCAAGAAATACCTTTGTGACGCAGTCATCTGCATCAATTGGTCGACCGACATTTTTCAATCGTCTTTGTTCAACATCGTATTGATTATCTTCAGTTTTCTTGAAACTAATATGAACAAGTCGTGGTTGTAAATTTGATGTGTTTCCACACTTACGCTTTCTCCCAAATTTATCAAGAACGTTGCTAGTCATTATAGTATGACACCCAAAAATGAACTAATTAGGAATAGATGAGTTGATTATTATATATTATTAAAGAATTTTTTTTCATTACTTTAATTATGGAATATTTCCTCTTTTCATTTATATTGAATTATTAACTAATTTTTGAATGTAAATAACTACAGCATAGTGTTAAATATTTTTTATTTCTATGAATCAATTTGAGTTTTCTACATTTTCAGGGATATCTCCATCAGCATTTTCATCATGGATCTGATACTTCTCAATAATATCATCTGATAGGAATGGGGATAAGTTATGTAGGAAGCTCTTCAAGTCGCATTTGAGCATCTCTTCACAGAAATCATCTATGTTCAAGACTCCCTCAATGAATTTCTCACAAAGTTCCTCGCCGGCATCATACCTCTTTTGATCTCGTTCACATCTCTGAAGTTCGTCTTCATTGTAGCAAACACTTAGGTCATAATTCATTGCATGTAGAGAATCCCAACTCAGTGCACTCAAATATGATTGAAGTCTCTCGACAGCTGTCTTGATGTCCACTGCTGCGGTCCAATGCTCGCTCGCGTACAACATCCACATATCGATATATCTTCAGTCTGAAACAATGATAAAAATGTTGTCAATATATCCCATGGGTATTGATACTATGATATACATACATGAAAAAATTGAGAGTCAATTCGAGGATATATTTAGAATGTTTCCTTCTTTCGAAAGCTATATTTTACTTTAAGATTACTTTAACATGCCTTCACCGTTATGGAAAAAATGAATAGCTAAATATTTGAACTGAACTTTATTCGGTACAGTCGAATTTTACAAGAGTCCGTGTTCTTGCATTTGGTGAAACTTGTTCACTCTGTCCCATATATGTAATTGTATATTTATCATTCGAAGAATTTATAGAGTTAACATCAGTATCACTAAATTGATCGGCAATATATTTTGGTAGCCATGATTTGAAAAATTTGTTCTCATTTTCATCGTTTAATGTCAATAAAATAGATCGACCGAATCGAGTGTTCCGAACCATCATGTTGGCTATAGGAAAAGCTGTAGCAATTGGAAATGTTGATATGACTCTCTGTTCAAATACTTCAACTTTTTTATCAATCACGCTGTTGATTTTTTCCAAATCTACTCGAGAAATAGACATGGTAAGACACTTGAGAAAATATAGATTTCAAAAAGAAAAAACACTCACTGACTTATTGAAAATCACAACTAGCACTTCTTCGAACTACTTTGTTTTTGATTAATTGAAACTTGCGAACTATTCACTATAGGAGAGAAACTGAGGAGAATAGATTCTCCCATGTCTTTTATATATTGATTTTCAGAGAGTGGAGAAGACAGTTGAAAGATTGTCGGAGATTCCCCCCCCCCACTATGCACCGTGTACACAACGTATGAATAGGAGTGGTCGTTCTCACAACTCGATGGATTTCTGAAATGTTTGGAAGTATTCTTTACAAATATTCCATTGCAATAAGTTTAACATGGTGTACCTACACATGATGCTCGTACATAGTGTGGACAATTATGAAGTATGATGCAATCAAGACCATCATTACCATGTACCTATGCAATAAGTCTATTCACACCTCAGTGTTATCTGAATGTCATACACAAAAAACTCTAAATAATCATATTCTTCATTATCCAAAGTCATACAACGAAAAAGCTCAATGTAATCCCAATGTAATTGCATCATATGACCGCCTACACCCCCTGCAACCTCTGTAAACCACTGGAAGGCCAGGGGGTTGCGGCGGTGAGGGATGTGGGAGCAAACGAACCGGCTTAAAACATATACTTGTTTTGGACCAATGTTTTTGTTTGAAATTCTGCTGTCGAATAGAGAATTGAAACTCGAATCGAATGAGGTATCACTCGACCCCCCATGCCATTAAAAAAATATTTTAAAATAGCGTCTTTTTTAGCATTGTCAAAATGTAGCTTATGAACTACCATTCAACCAAAAAAAAATCAAAGAAAAATTCCACTCCGTTCAAAAGTTAACAGGGGGGGGTTATTTTAAAGACAGACTGTATATAAAAGAGAAGACTATCAAGATCGAAGGACGCCTCTATCAATTTACGCGTCTATCAATATTTATAGTGTTGATGTCGATTCTAGCTCTTCAGATAATTCAGTATTTTTTTGTTTTATGGAACTGAATAATCAAGAGACCCCTTATCATGTGATAAAATATTGTGGATAAATGACATATGCCAATGAATCAAATGATTAATCTAGATTATTGTAGAAATAGTTCCTATAATTTCCACAAAGTAAAGCGGAAAATATCTAAAAAAAAATACTTCTTTGGCTGATAAGTAGGTGGGAAATAAAAACAAATGATTAAGAAAATTATTCAAATATTCCTCTGCTTGCCGAAATCTTTATGAACCACTTGGAAAATCAAATTCACAACTCTAAATTTAAACCCTTGTTCAAATATTGATATCGATATGTTGATGATATTTTCGTTTGCTGGATTGGAACGGTACATCAATTGAATAATTTTCTTAATTATTTGAACGGTCTTAATTCTAACATAGAATTCACATCAGAAATTGAAGATGATAACAATTCAATTAACTTTCTAAATTTAACTATCTTTCCCAAAAATAACATACACTTCTCTATATACCACAAACCCACTCATACAGACACTACAATATACACAAAAACTCTATGCACCCACAATCACACAAACTTGAAGCGTATCATTCTATGGTTCACAGACTGGTGAATATACCACAAAGTGATTCTGATTTCAGGTGTGAATTGAATAGAATTAAACAGATCGCCGTGAATAATGGTTATAAAACATCGATCATAGATAGTATGGTCAAACAAAAACAAAATAGGAAACGTTAAATTTAATATACCCCCACAGCCGAGAAAAATCCGATCAACGTTTTGCATGTCTAACATATCTCGGTCACCATACGAATAAGATATCTCGTTTCCTTCAGAAACGTAATATAAATGTTGCATTCAGAGCTAACAACAATCTATATTCATTCATCAATGACGCAAAATCTGTACGGGATAAATTCAAGAAACCAGGAGTTTACAAACTTGAGTGTGAGGACTGCAAAGCAATATATATTGGCCAGACTGGCAGTAGTTTTTATCAAAGGCTCAGTGAACATTGGAGGAGTAACAGATTGAATAAGCAGGATTCAAACTATGCCAAACATCTCATTGACAGCAAACATAACTTCACACAGAATCCTGAAATTTTGCATATTCAACCTAAATGTTTGAAATTAAACATATTGGAATCCTTAGAAATTAAGAAGCACCTACGTAACAATAACAATCTAGTACTTAACGACCACGTAAATCTGTATAGTTCGTTTCCTTCAGAAACGTAATATAAATGTTGCATTCAGAACTAACAACAATCTTTATTCATTCATCAATAACGAAAAATCTGTACGGGATAAATTCAAGAAATCAGGAGTTTAAACACTTGAGTGTGAGGACTGCAAAGCAATATATATTGGCCAGACTGGCCGTAGTTTTCATCAAAGGCTCGGTGAACATTGGAGGAGTAACAGATTGAATAAGCAGGATTCAATCTATGCCAAACATCTCATTGACAGCAAACATAACTTCACACAGAATCCTGAAATTTTGCATATTCAACCTAAAGGTCTGAAATTAAACATATTGGAATCCTTAGAAATTAAGAAGCACCTACGTAACAATAACAATCTATTGATTAAAAGTTTGATTTTGTGGAGGAAATCCAGTTCTTGACATAATTTTTTGGGTTTATCACCTTCCACAATCTGAAAATGAAAAAAATTTTTTTAATCCAAAGAAATCTGTACAAGTGTAGAAGGGCAAATTAATTAATTTGCCCGATAAGTTACTGCGTTCACAAGACTGTTGTCTTGAAAGAAATTAATTTTTGTCAGTAACGTACCCTACACTGAATTTGCCTATCTGAAAAAATGAGATCGAATTAACAAAGAATACTTCTCTTTTTTTGAAAACTGTTGACGTTTCGGAGGCTGTATCTGCCTCCGTTATCAAAACTTCTTAGAAAGACGCTGAGAAAACTGAATTTGAATTGCGATTTTGGTAATAAGACCTTTCTTTGACAGAGTCAAATGAAATCTGTCATACATTCTTTTGATTGACATTTGGTATCTTGATACATAGGGTGTTCGGTATCAATCAATCACCATTCTATTAGTTCTTATTTCATCTCTGAGGAGGGGTAACCAGGTGCGGTCCATTTCGATGGAATTGGTTGAGAAGCAGTTGTTCGATAAAAGAATGCACGCAGTTTCCTTCAACTTCCTTTTTTCTTGATTTGATTCTCTCAATAAAATTTTGGTATTATTCCATTCCATCATATGATCGCCATCAGATGTTAGAATATGTTCGGATATTTTCGAACCCGTTATTTTTCGATTTCTGATGTAACTTTTATGTTCTTCCTGGCGCACAATCAATGGTCTTGATGTTTCACCTATATAACTCTTACCACACGAACAAGGTATGTTGTAAACACAATTTTTTGAACATTCACCAGCGTTTTTGGGTTTTGTATGTGTGAGTATTGATCTCAATGTATTGGTTGTTTTAAATGTTGTTCTTACATCATACCTATGGCCAATCCGTTTTATCTTTTCAGACAGTCCAGGGACATAAGGTATAATATTGTTTGTTGGATATGTATGGATATGTCGCATGTCTGTGTGTTGTGTTGTTCGATTGTAAAGTGTAGTACTATTTTCAATTTCATTAATGGTTTTTTCCACGAATTCATTTGGATAAGCATTTTCCCTGAGAACGGACTTTATAAAATTCAATTCTTCTTTCAGATTTTGTGTTGAATTGCAAACCACTTGTGCCCTGTTGTAAAGACATTTGACAATTCCCCTTTTCACGCTGGTGTGGTGATTTGAGTTATAATGGAGATATCTATTGGTATGTGTTTTCTTTCTATAAATAGTTGTGTTAACTCGAGATGTTGATTTTTTTATCAAAACATCTAAGAAAGGAAGTTCATCATCTTTTTCTGTTTCTAATGTGAATGTTATCGTTGGTTCTTGTTTATTAATGTAATCTAAGAACACTTTCAAGTCATCTCTACTCTGATTCCAAACAGCAAACACATCATCAACATACCTCCACCATACTCTGGGTCCATTCTGGTACGTTTCAACGAAAAATTCTTCAAAATATTCCATGAATATATTACTCAAAATGGGTGATAATGGAGAACCCATTGCCATACCAAATTCTTGTTGATAAAATTCATCTTTTATTTTGAAAATGCCATATGATAGTCAACAATGTAGAAGAATAATTGAAAGGGCAGGCCACGCAATGGTAAGAGAAAGAATTCAATTCCACAGAAAGAACAAGGTAAATTTAGAATATTCAATTAATAACTTGGAGCAAATCATGAAACAAGATATGATCCAAAATGATTTCAATTATATGAGTCACTGTATTCAAAATTCCTATAATTCATTTAATCGAAACAAAATTAAAATACACAAAGAAAAATTCACAAAACTATTACAAAAGAAACAAGAACAATACCAAAATAACACAAGAAACACCAAAACTTTTGCTGAAAGAACTGTAATCAATTTATCCTCTAGAACTTTAAATACACATGAGAAACTTGTTTTAGCGAAGGGATTGAACTTTGCTGTTACTCCCAAAGTTATACCAACTCTTGAAATGGTCACTGCCATAGAGGCAACAGCCCAGCGTTTACCAGCTGAAATAGCTGGCGATTACAGATCTGACTGCAAAAATGCACTGACAAAACCTTATCATTCTAGAAGTAATTTAAATACATATGAGAAGAGTGCAATAACATCTCTTCGATCAGATGATAAAATTAAAATACTTCCGGCTGATAAAGGAAATGCCACAGTCGTCATGAATACAGAAGATTACGAACACAAACTAACACAAATGATCTCTAACACCACTTATAAAATACTAAATGAAGACAACACTTCTTCAGTGAAAAATGTATACAAAAAACTGAATGGTGACCCAACTTCATCCATAGAGAGCAAAACATATCGAACCCTTGCAAAATACAAAGATATGCTCTCAAAAGGAGAGCGCACAAACCTTATTTCTCACCACAGTAAACCCCCACATTTCTATGGATTACCAAAAATTCACAAACCAACGCATCCCTTGAGACCCATTGTTAGTTCCATTGGTTCTCCATGCCAAAAACTTGCAAGATACCTACTCAATATTTTAAAACCGATATCTGGTAATGGAAATAGTTTTATAAAAAACACTCCACATTTCTTAGAAAAACTAAATGAATTACAAATTAATGATACAGATATTCTGGTTAGTTTTGATGTTGAAAGCTTATTCACAAATGTTCCAATTAAAAAAACTCTAGAAATTGTCAAATCTAAATTAGAAAGAGAAATATCATTGAATAATAGAACAAAATTGAATGTCGATTCTATTATTGAACTCATAAAACTCTATACTGAAAAAACGTATTTCCAATTTAAAGATGAATTTTATCAACAAGAATTTGGTATGGCAATGGGTTCTCCATTATCACCCATTTTGAGTAATATATTCATGGAATATTTTGAAGAATTTTTCGTTGAAACGTACCAGAATGGACCCAGAGTATGGTGGAGGTATGTTGATGATGTGTTTGCTGTTTGGAATCAGAGTAGAGATGACTTGAAAGTGTTCTTAGATTACATTAATAAACAAGAACCAACGATAACATTCACATTAGAAACAGAAAAAGATGATGAACTTCCTTTCTTAGATGTTTTGATAAAAAAATCAACATCTCGAGTTAACACAACTATTTATAGAAAGAAAACACATACCAATAGATATTTCCATTATAACTCAAATCACCACACCAGCGTTAAAAGGGGAATTGTCAAATGTCTTTACAACAGGGCACAAGTGGTTTGCAATTCAACACAAAATCTGAAAGAAGAATTGAATTTTATAAAGTCCGTTCTCAGGGAAAATGCTTATCCAAATGAATTCGTGGAAAAAACCATTAATGAAATTGAAAATAGTACTACACTTTACAATCGAACAACACAACACACAGACATGCGACATATCCATACATATCCAACAAACAATATTATACCTATGTCCCTGGACTGTCTGAAAAGATAAAACGGATTGGCCATAGGTATGATGTAAGAACAACATTTAAAACAACCAATACATTGAGATCAATACTCACACATACAAAACCCAAAAACGCTGGTGAATGTTCAAAAAATTGTGTTTACAACATACCTTGTTCGTGTGGTAAGAGTTATATAGGTGAAACATCAAGACCATTGATTGTGCGCCAGGAAGAACATAAAAGTTACATCAGAAATCGAAAAATAACGGGTTCGAAAATATCCGAACATATTCTAACATCTGATGGCGATCATATGATGGAATGGAATAATACCAAAATTTTATTGAGAGAATCAAATCAAGAAAAAAGGAAGTTGAAGGAAACTGCGTGCATTCTTTTATCGAACAACTGCTTCTCAACCAATTCCATCGAAATGGACCGCACCTGGTTACCCCTCCTCAGAGATGAAATAAGAACTAATAGAATGGTGATTGATTGATACCGAACACCCTATGTATCAAGATACCAAATGTCAATCAAAAGAATGTATGACAGATTTCATTTGACTCTGTCAAAGAAAGGTCTTATTACCAAAATCGCAATTCAAATTCAGTTTTCTCAGCGTCTTTCTAAGAAGTTTTGATAACGGAGGCAGATACAGCCTCCGAAACGTCAACAGTTTTCAAAAAAAGAGAAGTATTCTTTGTTAATTCGATCTCATTTTTTCAGATAGGCAAATTCAGTGTAGGGTACGTTACTGACAAAAATTAATTTCTTTCAAGACAACAGTCTTGTGAACGCAGTAACTTATCGGGCAAATTAATTAATTTGCCCTTCTACACTTGTACAGATTTCTTTGGATTAAAAAAATTTTTTTCATTTCCAGATTGTGGAAGGTGATAAACCCAAAAAATTATGTCAAGAATAACAATCTAGTACTTAACGACCAGGAAATCTGTATAGCTCCCCAGTAATTAACTACCTAATTTGTAACAACCCTATTGTTCCCTGATATTTATTTCAATTATTTGAAATCAACAATATTTGTACCTGAACATATACAGAGTGGTCCAACGAAAAGTATGCACCTAGTTTTTATCCTTTTTGTGGAATTGCAAGCAAAAATGCTCGGACACGTGGAGTTTGTTTTTGAGGGGGACACATTTCAGATATATTTTGCAACTTGTGCCTTCAACCCCTCAGCGACGGGGTGTCACAACTCTGAAATTTTAAATGGAACGTGTGGTCGACTGATATATCATTTGAACGGGCACAAAATTATCTTCAAAATGATACCCTATTTCTTGAAATTTACTGAAGCAGTTAATGCTAAAACGGCTTTAAGAACATGAACCCGATAATGTTGGTATTAATGAAAAATACAAATAAGTTTTGGTTACTAGGAATTAAAACATGTACTAGTAGTACTTAGTACGTTTCAATATTTGTTACTTGTAATAGTGCTTTGTAATAAAAAAACAAGCTGTTAAATTGATTTATTGAAATGTTATGAAGTGTTCAAATTGTGACCCATTTGCTTCCATACAATAATACAGACTTTGTTCAAATCTATGTCTAACAATTTGTAGCATATCAGGTGTTATGCTTCGGCACTCTGCTATAATCCGTTGGCGAATATCTTCTATGGACTGGGGCTTCGTAGCAAAACATTTATTTTTCAAGTATCCCCATAGAAAAAAGTCCAAAGGCGATAAATCAGTTGACCTGCCAGGCCATTCCATTGGGCCTCTTCTGCCAATCCACTGTCCGGGGAACCGGTTATCTAAAAATTCTCGTACAGGAATAAAATAGTGCGGAGGTGCTCCATCTTGCTGGAAATGAAGCCGATCAGCATTATGATTTTGGTCATCTTCTATTATTTGTGTGATGAAAGGATTAATTGCGTCTTCAAGCATGTTTGTGTAGATTTCACCATTTAAATTTCCAGGAATGAAGAGTGGTCCTATGATATGACTTCCTAATATGCCACACCAGACGTTTATTTTTTGAGGGGCCTGGGAATGAACCTCACGGAATAAATATGGGTTACTATCATCCCAGTAACGGGAATTATGCCTATTCAAAGCTCCATTCAAATAAAATGTACACTCATCTGTAAAACAAATGTTACACATATCTGCAGTTTTTTTCTTACACTTATCTGCAGTCGTTTTCGACAAAATCACGCAAACGATAAATGGGGAATTATCATTGAAATGTTGCTTTCGGCAAAATAAAGTAATTTAGAAATGATTGTCGTTATCCTGATTCCTAGTAACCAAAACTGATTTGTATTTTTCATTAATACCAAAATTATCGGGTTAATGTTCTTAACGCCGTTTTCGCATTAACTGTTTCAGTAAATTTCAACAAATAGGGTATCATTGGAAAGATAATTTTATGCCCGTTCAAATGATATATCACTCGACCCCACGTTCCATTTAAAATTTTAGGGTTGTAACACCCCCTCGCTAGGGGGTTGAAGACACAAGTTGCAAAATATATCTAAAATGTGTCCCACTCAAAGGCACACTTCACGTGTCCGAGTATATTTGCTATGAATTCCAAATAAAGGAGAAAAGCTAGGTGCATACTTTTCGTTGGACCACTCTGTATTTAAGAAGATGAAGTATCGAAGAATAGCAGTTCATAACTCGCTCAGAAGATGACACTGTGTGTCGAAACAATATTGTCAGCATATATATTTACATATAATTTTTTAAGTGTAAATTATTGGTTTTTATTTTCCACCTACTTATCAGTGTTAATGAAGTTACACATATTAGATGCCAACACCCTAGAACACTTCTTTGGCTAATATCACAACGGACATTTCTGATAGATATTTAAGTAACATATATCTTAGATGAGACTTTTGCAAGTGCTTATTGTAAACAAAAGATCTACCAGTTTTAAAGGAACCGCTTTGATCAAGGATTATCGTTTCAGTTAACCACATTTCGACTTCACTTGGAGCAGGACATCAAACTCATCATCAAATTGAGAAAGTATAAAATTTTGACTCTAAATAGAATCTGCACCCGTGCATATTTGCTAGCCTAATTGAGCAATGGTCATGCACATTCTATGAGAACCAGTCATTAAAAACCAATCAGTCTTGATCGATTTCGTTAATTTGCGAAGCTCCTGTATCATCAGATTTTCTTCCGTCACATTTGAAAACTAATAGCTTCACATACGAAAATAAATCAACAACAGTAATTGTATATCTTGAGCCATTCTCTAGGATGACAATGATAAAGTACTCTGTTTGTAGGTAACAATTATTCTAAACCTCGGTTTAATTGCAAGTCTGGGGCCAAGTGTGGGAGACACCGAATTATGGTGCGCAATAATGTAGCAAGAAATGATTAATTAAATTTAAACAAACGTTGACTTGTGCAAGTAACCATTTTAATGCCATACATTATAGTGAATAACTCAATTTGTCGAAACTACCCTTTACATACTCATTTGGATTATTCAATTATTGCCTTTGAATAATAGATATATATGTACGAGAAAATATTTTTCTGCAAATTTAAAAAAATGTATCAAAAAAATTGAAAAAATCTTTATACTTACAGTTCTACTCACAAAGCTGAAAATGTGAAAATATGCACGCTCATGATGCACATTTATCGTACAACGGACTATAGTAATATGGCACTCAACACGAAAGTTCGCGCAAGAAATGATAATTTCACATGTTCAGCTATGTGGGTTAAACACTCAATGTATCTATCCAAGCGTAACTGAAAACAAGCGTAATTTCCAAGCGTAACTGAAAACAGTTTCAGTTGATACGTCAAGAAGAGTCATTCGACCACGCTACTGAAGATGACTGCCGCAGTTGCAGTTGAAACGTTTGGAGATTTTAACCAAAGAAGACCACGGCAACACCCTGAAACCAAACAAAACAGTTTTTTTTCGTGCCAACATGAAAGTAAGTTCATTTGCAAAAAATGTGCACGGGTATTAAGTTATTGATGTATCAAGTGGTTAGTATGATACTTTTCTTACGAGTTGGAAATACGGCAATTTCTACTAGTAAAAAACACTCTACCCACGAGTTTCATACATAATTTTTTTAAACTCTCAAATACCCAACTAATTCAGATTTTTATTCCAAATATGGAATGTCTTTAGCATACCTATTTGTTCATGTCATATTAATTACCGTTGACCTAACTTTCGAAAAACTAGTCCGATGTTATTAACTATATAAAGAAAATAATATGTTGAGATGCCTCTTATATAAACACATACAAAATCTGCAATTTCCCATCGGTGGACACGAATTCGTTATGTCCTATCCTATTCTATTATGTGGTGCTGTTTGTTTATAGTGATCAAACCCTCATTCAGCTTCATTCATATTTTTCTACGTAATATTTCTATTGTTTTCAAAGATTTTTCTCTATCTGCAAAATGCTGAGGTGATCCAGCTGGTACCACGTACCAATTCCTTATAAATTTTCTAGATTTTGGTACATTGCAGCCAAATTCTCACTTCCATAGTTTCTCGTCAACAACGTTGTGTAAAGTCTTGATTTAGGTTTTGAACGATTTCAGTTGATCTTTTTGTTAACATGAAATAATACAGAAACATGCATTCTATCGGTTTACTGGTGTCCGCAAAAATAATCGCGAATGTATTTGCCAAATTTGAGTTTTTAAAGTGTAACCGATTCGCCAAAATCGTGGAAGTTCGAATGCATGACATTAAACGACCACCTTAATCAATTTGATCCGATACGTTACTGCGTTTACAAGACCGTGTGTTGCCTTGAATTAAATTATTAAATTCTGCCAGTAACGTACACTGAAAAAAATATGGTAAGTTATATCAATAAATGCCATTTTTTACCTCTCCGTTCATAATATTCACTGACTTTTGTAGGTATTTATTGATACAACGAATTCAAGTTTATTGAGATCAAAGATGATCGTTTCTAACATTTATGAACAGTTTTCGTTGCTCCTGCGGAAAAGTTTATTGAGGTGAGGAAAGGGGTACACTGAGATCAATGATGATCTAATTTCAGACCTGTGAACATATTTCGTTACGGCTCTGAAAAAGATTATTGAAATGAAGAAAAAAGTACATTGGAACAATGTATATTATTTCATGAAAATAATGTGGTACACAATATCAATGAATACCGTTTATTACCTTTCCGTTCATTGGCACAATTAACCTTTCATCGTGATAATGATTAAACATTCACTGATTTACGAAGGTATTTATTGATACAATGAATTCAAGTTCATTGAGATCAAAGTTGATGGTTTTTTATATTTATGAACAGGTTTCATTGCTGCTATGGAAAGGTTCATTGAGGTGAGGAATGTGGTACACTGAAACAATTAGAAATTGTTCATCACATCAATGAACATAATTCATGGTCCCAGAGCACTGATGTATATATTTTTAAAAAATATAGTGCATTTTATTGATGAATACCTCTTCGTTTATTGGCACAATACATTTTTCGTCGAGTCAATGAATGACCATTCACTGAAATATGTATCTTTTTATTGTTACAATGAATTCAAGTTTATCGAGATCAATGATGATCTATTTTCAGACCTATGAACATGTTTCATTGCGGCTATGGAAAAGATCATTGAAATGAAGAAAGAAGTACATTGAAACAATGTATACTATTTTATGAATAAAATGTGGTACATTATATCAATGAATAGCATTTATTACTTTTCCGTTCATTGGCACAATACATTTTTCATCGTGACAATGATACAAGTTCATTGAGATCAAAGATGATCTACTGAATCCATTTGAAATTGTTCATCATACCGATGAACGTAATTTATGGTCCCAGAGATGATTTTATTGTTACAATGAATCCAAGTTTATCGAAATCAATGATAATCTATTTTCAGATCTACAATAATAACTAAATTTTATGAATACATTTTTCATCAGTTGAACGAATACAATTCATTGCTTGGGTGATCACTCTTTATTCGTTTGATGAATGGAATTCATTACCATAACGAACCTATTTAATGTACTTGATCATGATATCAATGAAAGCATTCATTGATATTATTAAGATCCGTATTCACAGTATGGATAACCAGTGGTACATTGACATAACGATTGCGTTCATTGGACCAATATTGATAAAAATATTCATTGAGTCACTGAACTTTTTCATTGTATTCAGGTACCAATTTTTTTCTGTGTATCGTATTCTACGAAAGCGTAGTATGGCCACGGTTTGTTCTTTTTTTTTCAATCCAGACTTCTAACTCGGGATCTCGAGATCCCGACTTCTATTTTGGGATCTCGAGATCCCGACATCTAAGTCGGGATCCCGACTTCTAACTCGGGATCTCGAGATCTCGGGATCTTGAGTTACACGTCTGACTTATAGTCTGGTTCACAAGTGCTTTTTTGTGAAAAAGCTGAACAAGAACACCAAAAATTATGATTTTGGTCTCATTCGATGGCATCTAAGTAGCAAAACTGTGGCCGGCAAAAATTGCACCAATTAAGTAAACACAAAAAGAATGGTTTGGCGTTTTGCAGATATTTTAAAAATTATTTAAGATAACCAAGATTTGAATAAAAAATTTAAAAAGAGCAGGACATTTCCTATAAAAAAGTCTTCCCTCTTGGTACTGTACTGACAATATTTATAATTTGAATTCATACGTGAAACTTGAATCAAAACGAGTAGTGGTACTTACACGTGCATCGACCGATTCAGAAGCATGAAAAATTACCCACATAAACACATAAATGAACAATAATCCGTCAACAACAAAATTTTTACCCCAATTTTTCCAATAACTATGCTTTTGGTAATTAGTTGATTATTACCTGTTGAAAGTTGATATAAAAGCACTGACTATTTCTAACCTGGATTTTGTTTTTACTTCTTAGAGCTATTCGTGAAATGCTTTAGAAAAGATCTCTGTTGGAAAAATCAAAAAAAATTTATTTTTCACTTTTTTGTTAACAATCTAAGGCATCGAAAAATAAGAATCGCGAATTAGGCTATCAGATAAAATTGTTTTTCCAGTCATCCTCATTATGGTTCTTAACGATTATAAAAAAAAATAACTTCCATTGTTCAAATAACCGTTATAAACATATGCATTGCTAATAAGATTAAAAGTCTGTGGCAATCTAATCCTTGATGAAAATAATGATTTATCTTAAAAAAAATATTGCTAAAAAAACGCACTTGCTAATTAACAATAATTTTTGTTGGTGTATATTAATATCAGGGAACCACTTTTTTAACATGATTTATAACGTTCTCCCATACTATATGAAAAAATTACTTTTCATTTGTATATTTAACAAACCATTTGTTATAAACAATTTTTACACTATGTTTTTTTAAATACTAAAAAATAATAAAAACAACCTTGTGCATTTCTGAATGAAATTTTTTTTCTTCATATTTTTTAAAATTCTATACAAAATTGCACATGTTTTATTCGGTATTGTTTTAGTATTTGAAAAAATATATAGAGCAAAAATTCATTTGTTTATAACAAATGGTTTGTTTATTAAAAAAATGGTTTGTTTATCAAACAAATGAAAAGTAAATGACTTTTTTTATGTTTTTTATGATATGAAAGAACGTGATAAATCATGTTAAGAAATGGTTCCTCAATATAAACAAGAATGAATTGTTAAATAGTATGTGCGTTGAGTTTTTTAGCAATAATTTTCTTTCAGAAACGATTTTTTTCTTATGATCATTACTTTCATCAAGGATTAAATTGTTAAAGAAATATTTTAAAAATTTCTATTAACAATGCTCTCGTTTATAACTATTTTTTAAACAATAGGAGTTACATTTTTTTCAATATTGTTGTGTAGCTTTTCACAATAAGGGAACAGAATAATGAGGATGATTTAAAAAAATCTGATTGCGTAATTATTTGCGATTTTGATTTGTCAATACCTTAGAATAGAAAAGTAAAAAATCGAAATGTCTTAATTTTTGCAAAGGGGTTTAAATCCTTTCGCGAATAGCTCGAAGAAGTAAAAAAAATCTAGGTTTTCAGTTTGGAAATAATCAGGGTTTTTATGGTAACAACAACAACAAGTAAAAATTAACCAAGCAACAAAGGCATAGTTGATTAAAAACATTGGGGTAAACATTTTTTGTTGATGGATTATTGTTTATCCATGTTTTTAGATAGTACCAATATTTTTTTATTTTTTAATATTCATATTCAAACGGTTGAAATATTTTTTATCGTTCTTCTGATTCGGTCGTCGCGCGTGCAAGGATCACTACCCGCTTTAATCCCAAGTTTCACGTCTTTATTGATCTTTTTTCAAATTTTGGATGTCTCAAATAGTTTATGAAATATCTGCAAAAAACCCAACCATTTTTCTTGTTTACTCAATTGTTCCAGTTCAACATTTTTTTCTAGATACCATTTCGAATCAAATGAGAACAAAATCATAATTTTCGGTGTTCTAGGTCAACTTTTTGACAAAATATCACTTGTGAACCGGATTATAAGTCAGACATCTAAGTTGGGATCTCGAGATTCCGAGTTAGAAGTCGGGATTGAAAAAACGAAAAAACCGTGGCCCTTCTACGCCTTCGTAGTATTCTGAAAGCCTAATTGAAGGAAAAATTAGTTGAAACTAACTGAAGAAAACTCTTTTTGAAAAAACGTGGACTTTTCGGAGACTATATTCATATCCGTTCTAGAAACTCTACTTATTTTTATAAGGTTTGTAGGAAATATGTTTTTTTTTACACTCATATGCAATCTGCCAAGAAATACTTTATAGAGTGACATATGCTATCTTGATACATAAGATGGCTGGTATCAATCAGTCACCATTATGTTATTTCTCACGTCTTCCTTGAGAAAGAAGATGTAACCATGTGCGGTCTATATCGATGGAGTTTGTTGAAAGGCATGTTTTTGAACATTCTCTTTTACACACTTTTTTTCTTTCAGACTGTGGAAGGATAAATCGACGAAAAATCCATGTCAAGAAACGAATTTCCTTCACAAAATCAAAATTTCAATCAATATACAGAATTATGAAATTTGATTAATGCATGCAAATCTGGTTGGTAATTTATCATCTGAAGGCGTTAATATTTGGGATTCATTGATTCCTAAGTTTTGACAGACTGTTTTTAACGGAAATTTATGCAGACATCCATCATAGTCATTACATTCCATTTATTTTATATACAGGGTGTAATCTAACTTCTGGCACTCCCGTAAAGGACGGGTGGATAATGCCATTTTGTAACGAATGGCAGCTGTGAAAAAATCGAAATTATACTGGAGCAGCCAGATGGACGAATCTGTGTAATTTCGAAGAGCGGTTTTCATGATTTTCCGAATTTTCCAACAAAATTTGAAATTTCCACAATTCTTTTTCGAATTTTCACACCTGCCATTCGTTATAAAATGGCATTATACACCTATCCTTCACGGGAGTGCAAGAGGTAAGAGTACACCCTGTATATATTTTTTTGTTTCAAAATATCATTTGCTATAGTGAGGCATTTTAGTACTGAAATTAATAAAGAAAAGTAGATTTCATGAAGTGAAAACAATGACATGATAAATATAGCAATTGAATTTTTTCCTTTACTGATATACACAAATCGATTTTCCAAAATTCATCTGAGTAAACGAATAGTGGAGGAATAAGAAATTTTTTTTTTCGAAAAAAAATATATATATATCAATGGACGCCAGTGGTGTCATAAATGCAGAACAAATAATACTATTTCCCTTTACGACAGACTTTTCTATTTATATTCCACGATGCGCATGCCGATAAACGAGCTATCATCAGTAATATTTCTCTTTCAATAAATTGGTTTTCCCTTCCGTGGCAATTGCTATGTTCGTACTGTCCAGATACTTATGATGTATTCACAAAGTGGCCAATTTGAAAGTAGGGTACCCCTCTAAAATTGTTATTTATTATATGATTCTGATTTTTTTTTTTTTCATTATTTTGAGTATCAGTTCAATGCCATGAATTCATTTCATTTCATTCATTTATTCCGTTACATGATTTTCCCTGTAGTTTACTATTCTAATTAATTAACAAAAACAATTATCATGATGTTTTCCATCATGGAAAACATGTAGTTGACAATCTGTGGCCACCTAAGCTAGTCTTGTGGCGTGGCCGTGACAGATTGATATTATTTATATATATTATAATGAAAACTAAAATAGGTCAACAGGTTATATTCTACTGTCAACCCTTCTGAATTTAGAACAGCATAGAATGAGACAGAAGGAGGAAGGAGGGAGAATGAGAGCAAGATATTTTTCAATCATTTTCAAAAATGTTTGTCAATTGGTCATAATGATTCTGATGAAAACTTTTAATTCTTTTTTTAATTCATTGTAACTACTAATATTATTTATCTTTAGCTGATTGTATAATATGGGGCCAAAGTAAGTTACAAATTTCTGATTATGACTCAACCTACAGCGTGGTACTATATTTACTAGTTTGGAAGTCATTCGAGTAAGTATTATATTTGTGAGAAATGATGTTAACGGGGTTACTACAAATCCATAGTAAACATTGATAAGCATATAACTTTCTAACTTTGAACAAACCGCTTTGTTCGTATAATAAGTCTGTAGAGTACTTACCTCCTTTTCCTCTTCAAAATGATTTTAATCAGTGTGTTTCGTATAACGTTCAAATTATGTAGTGATGTTTTGAATAACCCCCCCATACAATAATGCAATATCGAATTATCGACTCCACCAAGGCACCGTACATGACATCTCTACTACTCCTTAGTTGATAAAATTTTCGGATTAGTTTGCGAAGTCTTTTCACTATATTATTTATAGTCCCGGGGGAGGGGGCCATCGACTCAAAATTTTTAAATGGCATGGGGGTCAAGTGGCACATCGTTGAAAAGAGAATTCAATTCTCTTCCCAACCATCTAAATATTTTTGAATTTTGTTCATAATTTTCTTCCCCATTTCGATTTTTATGCCTTTCGATTTTTTTTTAGTAAATGTTCCTCCAGCGCCATATGTCGAGTAATTGCAATGTTTTCTCTCTCAAAAAGTAGTATCGGTAATACCCTTCAAAAAAATTATGGTTTCATTGTTCCACATCAAACCGTTCAAATTTATCGAGGCATGAGTAGTATTCAGTTCCACATTTATATTTGATATTTCCAATTAGAATTGCAAAAAAAATAATAACGAACTTCAAAAAAATTTCCTTCTCGACGATGTGCCACTTGACCTCCCATGCCATTAAAAAAATTTGAGTTGATGGCCCCCCCGCGCCCCCTATTGGGTAATCTTTTTTATTTCAAAAAGTAAAGATTGGTAAATTGGTAAAACCCTAGAAACGGTTTTTTATTCATGTTCCTACGTCAAACCGTTCAAAAGTTAACAGGGGGGGGGCTATTGAAAGCCGCACTGTATAACCTATGTGATCATTCTAAATGGTCAATTATGATACCCAAATATCTGATAGAGTTTGTTTTACTAGTACGAGAACATAGACAATTTTGATTTTCTGCACATGTAGGTTTGTGAATCGTAATGAATTCCTAACTTCCTTGTTGAAGAGAATGATATAAATTTAGTTGTGTCTATGTTGAGACTCAATAAATTGTTGCTTTGCTTGTATATTGTTTTAATTCCGTTTTTTGTGTTCTCGTATGCTTCATTCCACGTTTGACCCACAAATACAACAGCAGTATCATCGGCATAAGATATTAATTTTCCTTTGAAATTGTTGATATTAAAAATATTATTTACATACAGTAAAAATAAAATAGGACCCATTACTGTTCCCTGAGGTACTCCCATGGAGACAGGTAGAGGATTACTGTATGAATTCTTGATTTTTACTATTTGAATTCTGTTAGATAAATAATTCTAACATCTAACTCCAATGTCATACAACCGCTGAAAGAGAATGTCATGATTAACGGTGTCAAATGCCTTGGCTAAGTCTAAAAACACTGTAATGCATTTTTCCTGATCTTGAAAACAGTGCAATACTTCCTTTGACAATTCAAAAACAGCTCCTTCGGTCGATACATTTTCTCTGAATCCATATTGAGAATTAGAAAGAATCTCGTTTCTATTACAAAAATCAACTAACCTATTTTTCAAACACTTTTCGAATATTTTGGCAATGTTATTAATGACCATTATTGGCCTATAATTATTTGTTTTATGGGTATCCCCAGATTTATAAATCGGAGTTGATAGAATCTTTGAAAGCAGAAGGGATTTTGCCAGTCAAAAAAATTGAATTGAAGATGTGAGGTAACGGCTTTAAGAGATACCTTTGAAACTTTTTCAAGAAAAATACTGAGATTTTATCTGGACCAGGCGAAGTATTATTTTTCAAACCAGAGATTATATTCAAAATTTCGTTTTCAGTTACGGCACACAGACGGGTATTTGATTAATCTGGGCGGCCAAAATTAACTATTCTGTTGTACTTCATGAAAAATTAAGTGAATTAAGGATATTTATAATATCAGACGATATCTCCGTACATGGTGATCCTAGAAAAATAATTGAATCACAAAGTCGTTTGATTCTCTAAGATGCATGTCTGAAAAATATGTTTGTATATACAGAGTGTTTCATAAATGTGGTATGGAACACAACTATTTTTCAAATGGAATTTCCTATATTTTATTTTATTCTACGTGCGCACTTCTAGGTTAGGTTAGGTTAGGTTTAAATGTGAGTGAGCCCATATCAGGCTCTCCACTGCGGCCAATGGCCTATTGTGGCTCACCCCATGGTTATATTTCTCCCAGTATATCCAATCTCTTAACGAAATTGAGTAACATATTGGGAGAACAGTTTACCAGATCTTCTGGCCTTACTTTTGTATTGCCAAATATTGAAAATCTGGTTCTGACCGCTGCAGGGCATGTACACAGGATGTGTTTAGCCGTTTCATCATCCTCCATGCATAGACGGCACTCTGCATCCTGTGCAAGTCCGATTTTATACATGTGGTGTTTGAGTTTGCAGTGGCCAGTGAGCAAACCTACTATAACTCTGATATGTGCTCTACTGAGTTCTAGAAGTTTGTCAGAGTCCTGTTTTTTCCTTGTATAAGCAATAAATGCTTTGGAATGGGCTAGTCCTGGTAAACTGAGCCAATACTCAAGTCTTTTATTGTCTGCCCAGGCGGTTGTAGCATTCTTGGCAGTGCTATATGCTAAACCAATGACCGGTTCTGGCCCAGTGAACGTTGTTTCGGCCCCCCCTTTTGCTAGGGCGTCCGCTATTTCGTTTCCTTCTAGGCCCGTGTGACCTGGTATCCAAACTAGGGTAACGTTGTTGCCTTCTAGGTTAGTTGTTTTGTGAAACTCTTCAGTTTTTCTTGTTTAAGTCATCTCGCTTGATGCCTCAAACGACTGTGAATGTCGACCCGATCGAATTACAACCTTTGGGATACCAAATGTTTCTTGCAGCCATGCCTTATTTTTCTCTAAGGAGTATTCGTTTTTGGCTTGAGCCCACCTACTCTTTACTTCCGACTTATAACGTGAAAGATCCTGCTTTATTAGGTTAATTTGCTCTGTAGAAAAAAACATCCAATTGGAGAATATGGTTTTCAAGGAATTCTAACTTTACTTTTATGGTATTCAAATGTTGCCTCTGTATAAACGCGAATAAGTGTTTTCTCGTCATCTACATTTGAAGAAAAAAATCAACACAAATAAGAAATTATGGATAGTTAATTGTTTTCGTTTTTGTTTGCACTCACATTTTTCAAATACCCATAATTTACAATATAGTAAGTTTTTGCAAAAAAAATTATTATATTTTGAAACTGCAAAGCTCAAGCTTCCAAAAAAATTTGAAATCAGTTCCGGGCAAATTTGTGAAGTATAACTTTTTGCATACAAATTAAAACTGTTTTGAAAAAGGTGTAAACTATCAATCGAAAAAGCTAATTTTGACATCAACAAATATAAAACATAAAAACATAATAATATAAAAATTGTTGTGACAACGAAAAACACTAACCTAATTCTCCACAATGAATGGTTTACTATATTTCAGTCTAAATCAACACAACTCAAAACACTAGTAAAATCACATGAGTTAACTAACTATGCTTTTCGAAGCCACAGACGAAATTCAACTGATCGTATGAGATTCTTAACAGCATGCCAAGAGCCGGAAAAGATTTTCATTATATTCGTCAACTATCTGTGCTTCTCCAGAGCTGGTATATTACTACCTGCGATAAAATTCACAAAACTGACTTTTGGCCGCCCAGATTGTTCAAATACCCGTCTCTGTGTGGCGTGTAGAAACAACGAGTTTTTGATAGCTTTCTTAATTTCCATTGATGACTGGTCCCGTTTTTCTATTTTGTTCGACATGTTTTCGCCTACATTTACAAAAAAACTTGAATTAATCTGCCATTTCTTCATCTGTGCTACATTTTTGGTTACTATCGTTAAGTATGTCGACTTTATTAGAATAACAATTACTATTATCGTTATATCATTGATATTTTTCTAAATTTTTTTATTATTTTTTCCAGATTCATTAATTCTACATTTATAATATTCGTTTTTTGTTGTCCTGATTAAGTTGCACAGAAAGTTTCTATAATGTTTGTAGTCGTTTTTGTGTCATTCTGAAGGTTTCTTTACAGATTTTTGTTTGAGGTAGTCCCTATGCTTTATAGAATTGAGTAGGCCAAGCGTCATCCAAGGTTTCAATTTGGTTTGTTTTCTCATATTTTTTGATTTAGTTTGTGTACTGTTATTGATATAAAGTGATATTTTGTTTATAAAACTTGTGAATTGTAGTTCCAGTTCTTCAGTTTGAAATACTGTTTCCCAAGTTTCGTTGCTCAGAAAATGATTCACTTTGTTATTATTTACGTAAGAGTTAGGTAACGTGGGAGTTTTATCTTCAGATTTTTTAGTGTTATCAGTTTTAATGGAAAACACTAAAGTATCATGATCACTTATATCAAAACTTATCTTCACAATCATTTCAAATTGAAATTTTAAATGGGTGCATGTGCTTTAGTTTTGAATATGTTTAAACAGAAAAAATTAGTACATAAATAAAATACTTTTCAATAGACAACGTACTTTGTTCATTCAAATGATGAAATAAATAAAATTCGCGCCGCGCCGTTCAAGACATGAGGCGACGCTTCGTCCCAGTGTGCGGACATCAGGTAAATGACGCTTCGTCTCGCGCCGCTACTACTTAAGTGTGTCAGGAGTATCTATACCCATGAAATTTTCCATTCTGATACTCGGTACTACTATTGAAAAGCCTCTCAAAAACTTTTCTGTTTCGTTCCAAAAAAAATTTCTAATTTCCTTTCAACCGATTAAGATTTACTAGGCATAGATGTGACCTTCTTGGAAGACATACTGGAACTTTAAGATCATGTCCAAAAAAAGAGCCATTGGTGTTGTTGGTGATGCTTCGCGTATGACTGTGACTGTGAAACTTTGTAACTGAACGACTCGACTCGAGAGGTGCTCCATGAAGGTTCACACGCACTTAGTCGAAGCGTCGCGAACAGAAGCGACACGAGACGAAGCGCCATTTACCTAATGTTCGCACACTGGGACGAAGCGTCGCAAGTTACGAATGCAAGAATTTGGAAACCAGGTTAAAACATTTATTTTACAAATTCGAAGTGAAAATTATAATAACAACTGTATCATATAAAATGTAATGTCAGACTGCCTCTCCGATAGTTCTTTTACCGGGCGTTGAGAAGAAAGCCTCGTCAGCGGAATTGCGGACAATGCCAGAGTCGCATTTGTCAGTGACGTAACTCCTCCCCTCGAAGATGAAAAACTATTTTCCAAAAATCGTTTTTCTTTCCATTGGCATGGCAGTAGTTGATGGTTCGGGTTGCGGTGAAGATTTCTTGTTCCATATTGAGTGTTTATATTTGAATGTTATGAACACACATATGAACAATACGACGATAACATACAGGGGGATTGTCCAGCCATGTACCATAGATGTATTTACAGCCTGCAGGGGTGTAATTCGGCGTGCCTCTTCTCGAAGTTCATGCAGTTTATCCAGGGGGATGTCCTGGATTTTTATTGGTGGCATCGGCTCAATTTCGACAAACTTTGGTATTGCCAAATCTGGTAGCAGTAGGGGCTGTTGATGTGTTTCAGTAGCTTCGTTGCGGTAAGTGTCCGTTGGTATTCTGAACAGGCATCCTGGAGGAACAGCTATTAGGTAGACCCCTATTAGAGTTGCTATATCTGTAGTTCGGCAAGTTGTTTGAACTCGGGTTGGATTCTTGAAGATCCCTATATAATGGGCTTCATCGACTTGTTCGATTATATCAACATCGATTTGTATTGGCATCCGTTGGCATCCGTCGGCATCCTGAAGGGGTGGTGCCAATATTCAGTATTTGGAATACACAATCCATTTTGGTCTCCCCAAGGAGAAGGTCGTTGGATTGACAATAGTAGGTCCCATGGACGTCCATACATGGTGTGGTAGAATATTGAAAGAACACTTCATTCATAGTCAGATAGGGTGCCGGTGGAATAAGGGTAGTTTGTTCAGAGGTTGGGATAGAGTATAGATGGTAATGTGTATATTGATTTGGAAATACTAACGGAAACTTTATTACGAAAACAATTTTACTTTCTTTCTGGTAGGTGCCCACTTCCAAAATATCATAGTATTTATGGATGTTATTAGATTCAGTACCAAATACTAAATTTTCAGGAAGGTAATGTCGTTTTAGAATTTTGACTATAATTTCTAACTCGTTGATATTTATTATGCTTGGGTGAGCTAGGTTCATTTTCGAGAATGTAATGGCATTCTCCAGATCTACAAGTAACTGGGATATAATGAGTAATGATGAGCTAATTTGATCAAAAGCAAATTTTGTCTCTAGTAGATGAGTAAAGTTATATACAAACGTGGATAGATTAGAAGATATTCTATTTATTCGGTCTGTCACGATATCTTCGTTTCGTTTGAGTAATTTAATTGTTTCATCAAAAGTTCCTAGTTTGAAGGGTAATTAATATGCCTGGGTTTTTGTCAAGGGGTATTACTTGAACTTCCTGGCTGAGTGTCATCAACAGGAAGGATCTGAAAGAAGGGACGTTTTAAATTTGACTTATGAATCTTTTTACCGTCTGCTGTATTAATTTTGGTGTTTTCATCAGATCTTATTCTAACGATTTTGAATTTGGGAAGAATTTTATTACGCGGAGTTGTTCCCTTATAGGGCATATCACCACTTTGATAGTCTAATGGTTCTTCGCGAGTTTTATTTAGATTTCCAATGTTTTTCTCTTTTTGTTTTGTAAGTCTTTCATTTAAAATCTTATACATTTCTTTGGTTTTTTCTTTATGATTTATTACATATGCGCTTTGAACTCGATACTCTAAATCGATATTGAAAGGATCGGAGTTTGAAATGTGACCTGTAGTAATATCAACAGGTCTCATTTTTGTGGCTGAGTGGATGGAGTTATTATAACGTAAAATAGCATAGATCATCAGCTTGGTTATGTCATTTTATTTATGAGTGCCTTGCAGCAACCGGATGTGTTCGGCAATGGTTGAGTGAAATCGTTCGACTATCGAATTGGATTCATGATGGTCGGGCGTTCCGAAATGTATTTTGATTTTGTGAAGTTTTGCCAGTTCCTGTATAATTTCATTTTTGAATTCCGAGCCACTATCCGAAACTATCATTTCAGGAATGCCGTGGTGACTGAAAAATATAATCAGTTTGTTTGCTATTTCGATACCGCTTTTATGGGTAAGAGCGTAAGCCTGAGCGTACTTCGAAAAAGCATCCACTATGGTCAAAAACCTTTGATTTTTTATCTGATAGATATCGATATGGATGATTTCAAATGGTTTCTTTGTGGTCGGTGTAATTGAAAATTTTTGAGTTGGGGGGATTTCTATCATATTTATTTGTGTGACATATTTCACAATTATTTATATACGATCTGAGATCGATTCCTAATTTGGGCCAAAAGTAGGTTTCCCTGATACGTCTTTCTGTTTCTACAATACCTCGGTGGTTCGTTTTTCCTTCGTGGTATCTTTTCAAAATCTGGAATGTTCTTTGTACTATTTTGCAGAATTTAGGCATGATACTATCGTTTTCTGAATACAGGGCGTATCGGAATTTCGGGTCTAAATATTCCTTGATAAACGTGATAATATTTTGTTCTAAATTGTCTAAAGATATCTGGGCAATAATTCTTCTTCTTGTGGGGAATATTTGTACAATTTTTGGTAATGCTGGGGAATGGAATACAGTTACAATTTGGACTTGGTTCTCGTAGTTGTTTAGCGGGTTTTCCGAAATAGGTATAGTCAGGACGGGGTTTTCTTTACTAGTATGGACGGTATTGGTATCGTCTAGCTCTAGTAAGTCAGGTGGTTCATCAATTTGTCCGACAATTGACTCTGTTTCTTCGTCTCTGAGAATGGAATTTTCGCTTCTACTACAAGGGTTAACAGAGGGTTGGAGTTCTCTGTCGATAGTTTTCTCAGTTTCGTTCGCGTGAATTTCAACTCTTGATAGAGCATCCGCGTTGGTATTCAATTCACCACGTTTATATATAATTTTGTAGTCAAACTCCTCGAGTCTGAGCCTCCATCTAACCAGACGGGAGTTTGGCTCCTTCAAGGACATGATCCACTGAAGGGGTTTGTGGTCTGTTAATATTTTGAACTTGCGCCCAAAGAGATAGGGCCTAAAATACCGGGTGGCCCAAACGATCGACAATAGCTCTTTCTCTATTGTCGAGTAATTTTGCTCTGAGTCATTCAGAGTTCGTGATGCGAACGCCACTGGCCTGTCTGATCCAATAGGACCCTGCGAAAGGACAGCTCCAAGGGCAAAATTACTTGCATCGGTGGTGAGTACGAAGGGTTTTTCAAAATCGGGATATATCAAAATAGGTTCATTAATCAGGAGTGTTTTGCAATGTTCGAAACAATTAATAAAAGTAGGGTCGTGAATAATTTTGGCACCCTTTTTTAAGCAAAGAGTTAACGGTTTGGTCAGCTTGGCGAAGTCCTTTATGAAGCGCCTGTAGTAACCCAAGAGGCCTAAGAACCCTTTGATTTGTTTAGTAGTCTTGGGAATAGGGAAATTTTGGATAGCCCTGATCTTATCGGGGTTTGGTTTGACACCGTTCGTTGTTATAACATGGCCTAGGTACGCTGTTTCATGCTTCAGAAATTCAGACTTATCCATTTGAATTTTGAAATTGGCCTCCCTTAATTTTTGGAAAACCTTACTCAAACTGTCGATATGTTCTTGTAATGACGTCGAATAGATCAAAATGTCATCAAGATATATAAGACATATTTTGTTAATATACTCTTTCAGTATATTATCAAGACATCTCTGGAATGTGGAGGGGGCCCCTTTCAGACCCATCGGCATACGAAGAAATTCGTAGTGCCCTCCTTCAACATTGAAGGCTGTTTTTTCAATGTCTGCTGGGTTCATCTGAATTTGATAAAATCCAGACGCTAGGTCCAGAGTCGTAAAGTATTGGCAGCGTCCAATTTTGTCTAGGATATCTGTGATATTAGGGATAGGATACCTATCGTCTACTGTCTTTTCATTCAGTTTACGATAGTCGATCACTATTCTCCATTTTCTTTTGCCCGAAGCGTCAACCTTCTTTGGCACAATCCAAATAGGCGACGACCATGGGGATTTGCTGGGGCGTATTATATTTTGTTCCAACATTTTATTTATGTGTGAGGTCACCTCTTGTTTGTGAATGAACGGGTAACGGTATGATTTAGTGTACACCGGCGTCTCATCCTTTAATTTAATTTCATGTTTCACTCCAGTTGTAGACGTGAGTGGTTCACCCTCTATATAAAAAATATCCGAATAATGCCTGCACAATTTTAAAATAATTTCTCTTTCCTCATTATTCATGTGATCAGTTCTAATTAATTGAGTGATATTAGATCGATCAACTTCCTGCAAATTTTCTGTCAAAAATACTTCGAAATGTTCATTGAAATCGTTTTCGTTTATACGTGGAAATACTTGAAGGAAATGAGTTTCGTTGCATCGTAATGGTGTAACTTTAACCGGGTATAGCATTACGAGTTTGATATTATCATTTGTGGGATTATAAATCTCCACCGTGGCTAGACTGTTTTTGACCTTTGTCACCGTTTCTGCAATTTTGCAAGATAGTATTTCTTGACTTGGTATGATTACATCACCGTCTTTATAATCAACTGGAATTTCTGCTGAAATTAGGCTTTGTTTCGGAATAATTTTTTCAAATAAAACAATAGGGTTAGACTGAAAATATTGGATATCGATCATTGAATTTGGCGTGTTGACTACGTTATTGACGAGATCTAAATTGGATTTCAATAGCTTTAGGTTATCAACGCCTAATAATCCGTCAAAGACATTGTGAAATTTATACAAAAAGAATTTTAGTTTTTTATCTGTTTTGAATTCTTCGAAAGCGGGGATATTCATGGCAAATTTATGCTGGGATGAATTAAAACAAGTAGACACAGTGAAAGGTTCTTCGAATATGAATGAACTAAAATATTTTTTGGCTAAATTTGGGTCCAGAAATGATTTAGTCGAACCTGTATCGACCAAAAGTTTCATTGGTGGATATTTTATTTCGATAAAAGGCAATATTCTTTCATTAATGTTGTGTGACTCGCATACTATGTTTGATCTTGGAATTCTGTGATTTGGGGAAAATTTTCATGGTCGTTTTGCTCTTCAAATAAATTTCCTAATTCATAACCTACAGCACCTTCTTCTGAGTTATCGTAAGAATCGGGGTGGTCTTCAGGGTATTCGATTTCGGGACATGAATTCTGTTCGGCATTGAATAATTCTTGGGAAGTGAAATTTCGTGTCTGACCATTATTTTGGAAATGATTATGACGTGGTTGTTGCTGTTTCAGTGAACCGTAAGAAATTCCGCTCATTGGCGTTTGTTGATTATTCGGCTGTCTATTTGGTGGGTTTTTCCAGACATTTTGCGAGCGAATACCTGTGTGTTTGTTGGGAATCTTTGAGGTGGACGGGTGGTTGGTTGTATCGGTATAGGTGCACTGGGAAAATTTGAAAGTTGGGGGACGTTTCGACCAAAGTGCCGGTTAAAATTGGGATTGAAATTTGGGTTGAACTGAATAGGTTTCGGATAATTTTGATGAGCTGGGCGTTGCATTAAATTTGAGCGGTTGTTATAGTTATTTCGAAATTTGTCTGAGATATTTCTGGGATTCTGCAGATTGTATATATTGATTTCATCATTCATTATTGTCAAGGCTTGTGGTAGAGTTACAGGGTTTCGGGCTCTAACTCTAGCACTAAGTGGGTCCCTCAAACCAGTGAGAAACACTCTTAAAGTTTGATCAGTAAATAGATTTCTGTGACTCACCCTTTCAATTTCTGTTAGGATGTGTAAGTCAATGTAATTACAAATTGTATTCAACATGTGAATGCAATTAGAATAGAATTGATGTGGGGTTTCTTGGCTTTGTCTCAATGCCATTAGATTCTGTATTAATGTATTGAGATCTCTTTGATCACCAACATTTTGAAGTAGGGTAGCTCTTATTTCCACCCAATTAGAAGCATTATGAATATTAACTGTTTCTTGTGCTGGGCCTTTCAATTTTGAAAATATTGTATTCAGTATCAAAATATTTTGTGGACAATTAGGTTCAACTTCATTGTAATAAGTATCAACAATTTGTGAAATTGTTTTTATAAACCTAGACAAGCTGGTTGGGTTACCATCGTATTCCGCGATGGTTTTCAATAAGTCGGAACTTATAACTGGAATTTGAATTTATTTACGAACTCTAGTAATTATATTCTATGCTAATATATATTTATATATAATTATGTATATATATGTTATATGTGTTCAATTAATTTGTGAGTGAAATATTTTCAGGAAAGGA